>WBZZ01001506.1:97500-100000 GCA_019918135.1 Paulinella micropora
CGAGGCTATCAAGCAGGTGAACCGCACACGCGATATACCATAAAAACATACTTACTTACTTGGTCACATCTGTGATAACAACGAGGCTATCAATCAGGTGAACCGCACACGCGATATACCATAAAAACATACTTACTTACTTGGTCACATCTGTGATAACGAGGCTATCATCAAGCAGGTGAACCGCACACGCGATATACCATAAAAACATACTTACTTACTTGGTCACATCTGTGATAACGAGGCTATTAAGCAGACCGCACACGCGATATACCATAAAAACATACTTACTTACTTGGTCACATCTGTGATAACGGGGCTATCAAGCAGGTGAACCGCACACGCGATATACCATAAAAACATACTTACTTACTTGGTCACATCTGTGATAACGAGGCTATCAAGCAGGTGAACCGCACACGCGATATACCATAAAAACATACTTACTTACTTGGTCACATCTGTGATAACGAGGCTATCAAGCAGACCGCACACGCGATATACCATAAAAACATACTTACTTACTTGGTCACATCTGTGATAACGAGGCTATCAATCAGGTGAACCGCACACGCGTTGTACCCCCACCGAAGTATTCCCTGTACAATCACCTAGACAAAACAAAAGATTAATAGTAATGATAGTAATAAATGCTGATAATAATAATGATGATACTGATAATAATAATAATAAGAATAATAATAATAACAATAAGAATATGTATGTATGTATGTATGTATCGTCTGCCAATTGCTGAGCCAAAAGGCCATGTGCATCCAGTCCTCCATTCCATAAGGAAAGTCTCCACACCAATCGGTGGAATAAAGGAAGTGACGGCATAGAACATTACTCTAGGACAACAATAACAATAAGAATAATAATAATAATAATAGTGCTTCTCTGTCAATGGCTGATGCATTTCTGCACATGCGCCTCCATCGTCTCACCCGTGAGGGGAGTACGAAGAATTGACGATAAGCTCTAATGACACCCCCGCAAGGGCAGTTCCAACACTTCCAGACGGGCCGGTATGTTCAATGAAAATACTGGTCCAGAAATAGACCGGTATGTTCAATGAAAATACTGGTGGCACCGACGGGAATCGAACTGGCGACAGAGCCAATAATAATAATAATAATAATAATAGTAATAATAATAATAATAATAATAATAATAATAATAATAATAATAATAATAATAATAATAATAACTAGGGACTGCGCCAACACCTGAAAGGATGGTTTGCGGTGCGCTTCGGAAGCGCCCCCCCCCCCCCCCCCCCCCCTCCTCGTCCCGACGTCGCTTTTCCTCTCGTTGTCACTTGTACAACTTTTACAGCCTTGGAGCAATCTCAGACATTCATTTGGTGCCGGCGAATTCGCCTCGGGTACGTACAATTGCGGGGCTGGGGTTCCCGCCCCCCCCCCCCCCCCCCCCTTCCCCCTTGCTACAGTCGACAGGGCACGTTCAATTGCCGGAGGTAACCGGCATCTTCCGGCACAACTCTTAGAGCCTTGGAGCATTCTCAGCCATTCATTTTGGTGCGGGCTAATTCGCGTGGGGTAGGTATAATTGACGGGCTGGCGCAGTTGGTCTGAGCTGCTCAGCGCAACGTACCGCCACAGGTTGCTTTTCCCATAGTTATGAAAGTATGGGATGTCAGCCAAGGACAGGGGTTCTTTGATGATTTCGTTGGACCAATGACAGAGATGGCCCAGTGTGGGAACGTTGGCAATCTCGTGCGGGAGCGTGAGAATAAAGCTGTCTATCTATCTTTCTATCTATCTATCTAACTATCTATCTATCTATCTATATATCTATCTATCTATCTATCTATCTATCTATCTATCTATCTATCTATCTATGCTGGACTGTTGGTTGTCGATGATGCTCTGCGGAGATGCCACAGTCTCAAAACACCATCTGCTTACTGGGTCCTCTGTAATGGAGGTGGGAGCTCGTTCTGCAAGGGGCGCTTATGGAACGAGCCCTGGCCCCGCCCGGTACTGGGGAGGTTTGAGCTCTCGATGAGACATGCTGTCGAGAGAGCTCTTCTGGTATCGCCTGTATTAGTCCCTTCCGTGCAAATATCACGGCTTAGCTGGGCATCGGGAAAATACTTTGCCCACAGACCCCCTCGGTTGACGAAATCAGAAGCTCCTTTTTTCTGACATTAGTCGATATCTATCATCTATCTATCTATCTATCTATCTATCTATCTATCTATCTATCTATCTATCTATCTATCTATCTATCTATCTATCTATCTATCTATCTGCCTATCTATGTACCTACCTATTTATCTATCTATCTATCTATCTATCTATCTATCTATCTATCTATCTATCTATCTATCTGTCTGTCTGTCTGTCTATCTCTATCTATCTATCTATCTATACATCCATCTACATATCTATCTAGCTATCTAACCTTCATGGCTGGAAGGTGAGAATAAAGCTCAATCTGGCCAGGACAGTCGAATATCAGATAGTCATCTGCA
>WBZZ01001506.1:110000-125000 GCA_019918135.1 Paulinella micropora
AATAATAATAATAATAATAACAATAACAATAGTATAGTAATTATCCGTAGTAATTTCATCTAAAGTGTGTGTTTATTATTATGAGTATATGTTTAGTGTATGTGTGGGTGTGAATGAAATCCCTTGAGGTTGATGGACAAGAGATATGCTTTCCTGTATGCGTGCATGATCATAATTAGGTGGGTTGAGCCCTTCCTCACCTATTACTAATAACATTGAAGTGGTAAAACTAGCTTTGAGAGGGCTTAAGAAAGGCTGTAACATGTCTACAGCTATTTCTTAAAAGCTCGCGACAAGGGCTTTTGAATGAAATGCTTAGATTTGTCTTATATCTCAAGCATGGAACCGGAAAGATTCATTCAAAGCTGGATGATTTTTCCACTTGCCTGTCGTTAGTAGTATTTTGCACCAATGTTACGACAACATTCCAGAGCGAATATCGAGTTTGAACTGATTTTTGGCAACAAAACTACACTGTATGTCATCTGAAAGCCCTAAGTAATCTTTGGTTCAGCATGATTGTATCTGAATCTTGATGAAGAAAGCTTAGTTCAAAGCGTGATTATTTAAGACTGAAATTGTCCTCAGTGACATTTCCCTGACATATGTAAGAAGCTCAGGATACAGTCGGTGATACAATAAATGCAGGAAGTTTTCGTTTTCAAAATATTAATAAATTCCCTTTTTGATGATGGTAATAAAACAAACCGAAGGAAAGAAAATAGTCGAAGTAAGCAGGGAGTGCCTCAGTCAAGAGAAGGGTCGACTTCGGCTGATGATATCATGGTTCACAGAAAATATTACAGTATTATTAATATTTTGCAGGTTCTGGTCTAAAAGAATATATTTATTGATGGGCGGCGGCATATCGGAGGCTTTTATACAACGAATTCAATCCACTACGCTAGTAATCCAATCCTCTGCTCGTATATCATCTAAATAATTATCAAAGATGGTGGAAAATGTGGGAGACTAGCGGAGCCAAAAACAAGGAATGCGAACGGTGGCACCAGCCAATGCCCGTGGTCCGGCCTAACGATAATATATTCCGGAGGGTCTAAAAAGTGTACTGAACGGTCACTAATAGTAATATTATCGTTACCCGCCGCCGGTTAAGAGCCGGGGTTATTATTATTAACTTCCTCTTGTTGTGTCTGGGTTGACACAGTGGTATATTAAAGTAGCACCGTGATATTTACCTATCTGCGCCTACAATCCCCACTCTCCTGTTTATCCTGATGATACTAGACTTGAACTCCCATTTATTAGGAGTAGAGAGGTAAATGCCAGTGTGAGCGGTAGGAATATGAAGGCTGTCGAGGTTTGGCTCGAGCTGAGGTTGATGGCTTCCCCTCCTTCTTAAGATCGTACAGACGATTGAAAGAGAGAAAATTGTGTTACTCAGGGCCGAATAATTTCGTTTTTCTGAATTTTGCGAAATTCGAATTCGACTTCCCTTTTGGATTTCAGTTAAAATTTGAATTCTGCACCTTCCCCCCGCCCCCGCCCCCCCCCCCCCCCCCCCCCCCTCCACCCCCTGATGACTCTTGTCATGTATATAATTGTGAGCCGGGAGTACTATAAGCTATCATCGTCTTCGTCCATTGAAATCTGAGCATCGCAGTTTTTTTCACAACCAAAGACTTGGTTGTTCAGTGGTCGTTGGTATACGTAGAGTATGCGTTTGTTCTCTTCACCACTTATGTTACGTGTTTTGCCGAACCCTCTGCATAAGTACGTCGACGACCCAACAACAAGTACTCAACAGCTCTTCTTTACTTTTCTGTCGGCCGGCCCGCACAATACATAGTGGCATTGAGTATCGTCAGGCTTGTCGTTACTTGACTCTTATGCTTGGTCTGCCCCTCTCCAGTTGAGGTACGGTTAAGTGTCAGAGTAGCTGTTCCGGTTACATCTGGAATCGCTAACAGAAGTTAAACGGGGTTTGCTTTTGCTTTTCGTGAGGTTCACGAAAAGCTAAAGTTCTCACGTTTTTCTCGTTTTGATTTTCTTGAGGTTTTTGACACCTTGAAAATCCGAACACAAAAGCGTGTTGACCTTTTTCAAGTTTTGCTTTAGTTAGTTGGACTCTCCTTTAGGGGGAGAGGGATAGAAACAGATTGTGAGGAAATAGGAGCACACACGTCTGGTTTATGCTTGGACAAGGTAGGAAGGAGACACAGACATAGCACATAAGCTGTGTGGGAAACAGTGGTGTGTGTGTGTGTGTGTTGTGTGTTTTCTGTTCAAGTTTTGTCTCATCTCTCTATTCCTTTTCTCACTTCTACATGTTATTAATGCAGAAGAGGAAGAGGATGTTAGGAAGCCCGTATGCTACACCGTATGGTGGGAGTATTGGAGGCCTGAGGGTGCCTCTGTCGGTCGGTGTTCGAAGGATGGGACTGACACCGACTATGGGCACGAGTGCCTCGTCCACAGGAGGGACAGCTCCTGTGATTGCTGGGACATCTGCTCGTCTGACGGACGACCTACAGGCGATTTGGCAGGCACGCCTGACTGGGGACAGTTGGGCTGATCGACTTCCGTCGATAAGGGCGGTACAGACGGTCAAGACTGTTGTTGATGCTTTGGAAACTGGCCACGAAGGATGTTTGGTTTACACTGGTGGTGGGACAGACGACGGTGGCTAATGTGATGGTAGCAGCCGAGATGATTGTCCAAATTTCGGAAGCTGTGGGGTTGGGAACTCCATACTGGACGCCTGAGAGGCTGGCGGCGTCCAGAATGATGGCTTCTACCGACAGGCTTGTGGATTTCAACATGGCGGTTGCAAGACGAATGCAAGCAGAGGTATGGAGCATTGTTACCTTGAGCATGTGGCTCTTCAAGGATTTTTATAAACAGCATGGACAGCCCTTGTACGACATGCTTGGCTGCTGGCATGCTTGGGATGTCTTGGACGAGGGACACCCCAAGCGAATAGATAAGTATGTGACGGGGAAAGAGATAGTGCTAGTGTGTAGGGTGCCCAAGATCAGAAAGGAAGCCAAGGTGTCCAAGCATACTAGGAGACAGAGAAAGCAGAGGTGTGGGGCTGTGGTCACTATGGGGACAAAAATGCTGATTCTATCGTAAAACTAATTCGGTCTAATATTTGATGATAATCGTGTCTAGGTGCGATGCCATCAGGTGTGTTTTCCCCACACCTTCGTGTCATAAAACTCCTCAGACCAAGTGTCTTTCACCTCCGTTCCCGTCATGAGGAATGTGACATCAAACTGTTCCGTTGGGGTACACCCAACATTTTGGTGAGAGCTCGTCGGATCACCACAAGGTGGCAGTTGGAGTTATATGACTTCACCATTCATTACATCAAGGGCAAGAGGAATGTTGTCCCTGATTTCTGCTCTCGTTATGAGGACAAGAGTGGACAGAAAGAGAAGGCTGTAGATGATTTGCTGAGCGTCGTAACACAGTTCGAGAGGTGCGGATGGCACAGTTTGAATTTCGCACGCCGGGAGCGGTGTTTGCGATCATGGGGCATGGTGTGGACCTTCACGAGTGGGAGGAACAGGGGGCGGAGGATGCCAAGCTGCCATCGGAGCTTTGGTATATATCACCCGTTCACTCATAACAATCATCAACGCGACACGCGTAGCGAGGAAGTGGCTGCTGTGGAGGCAGTCGAAGTGGCAGAACGGGAGAAACGCAAGTGTTGTTACTCGCAAATAGCCCGGGAGGCTTGTGAGGATATCCTATGGGCGGAAGCCAGAACCGCTGATAGGGATGAGGAGGAGGAAGTTGAGGATGGAAGGCACGGTGCCTTTAATGCGGCCTTGCTGCCGAAGGGCCCGATGTGTCTCAGTCTGGAGGATGAGGAAAGAGTTAAAGAGGACCATCTCTTTCAGCTGCCGGAAACACATCCGGACAAGGTTCGATTCCAGTTGGAGACTGACACGGCTGTCAGACTGGCGTCGGTGGAGACTTTTCGGACTTTCACCAAGGAAAGTACGGAATATAAGGAGTTACGGGAGCATCTTGCTGACCCTCAGGCCAGGACAACGAGATACGAAAGCTCACGCGATGCTTGGTACTGAAGGATTGACTCCTTTGGTACATGGGCAAGGATGGCATATATGCAAATGAGGAGGATCGTTGGTTGTTATGGATTCCACAAGAACTCAGAACATCGTTGTTGATCGCGGCGCTGTACTATATCGTTATTACGCTATTGGTTTTACGGAAATTCACTCGTGGAAGTAATTCCTTGTTATTAAATGTATTTTTTGATGAATTCTTATTACATTTCCGGTTTTGAAGAATACTTCCGGTTTTAATGTTATATTAGGATAAAGGGGTATGGGGGAAAAGCTTGGAAGCTTAAATCCCATAGGGCCTTAAATCCTATATTTTACACTTAGCCGTTTACCGGAGTGGTGAAGGTTATTAGGATGGAAATTACACAAAGCTGTAACATCCTTATTGATTAACCTCCCACATTAATAGCGTTGACCCGAACCTTTTGTAGCAAATGTAGTAACCGTTTGAAGTTATGGAAAATTTACACGGAAATTCCGTGAAATTTAGCAGTTTTTCCCGTGACTGGGAATTTATGGCTAAATAAGGGAAATTGCACTTATGGGTTGTTGTTTAGGGTATGTTTTGGCATTTGTGCAGATTACGGACGTAACGTATCGTGTCAGTTGACCCGTGTCAAAGGGTCACTTCGTTTTTAACTGTTTTTCCTTTTGGCTTGTTGTTTGGGTTCAATTCTGGCTGTCCTTTCTACTAGTGGAGGTTAGCCTTGAACCAGTTGTGTTCATTTTATTATTAAATTCCTTTTTTCCTTTGAGCTCTTAAGGGTAAGAACTCCGGTCTTAATACAGCGCAACATTGCCCGATGCAAAGCCACCCAGGGGTGGAAAGGATGACCTGGTCTTTACGCGCGCGCAGAAAATTTTGGCGGGATAACCTAGGGGAAAGGGTCAAGGAGTTTGTGAAGGGTTGCCCTCACTGTCAGATCGCAAAGCTTCCGTATAAGCCGAATCGGGGACTTAAGGGTGAGTATGATATCACCTTGGACATTTTCGATACTTTACATATCGATCATGTTGGTCCTTTCCCGGAGGCGGGAGCGGGAAAATTCAAATACCTGTTAACGGTAATTGATCGGACCTCCAATTACGTTATCACTGTTCCCGTTACGGATGTAACAGCGGAGGTTACAGCGGCGGCACTGATTTATCATGTATTTGGCCGCATAGGGATCCATAGAAGGATCATCTCGGACAGAGGTACAAGTTTTGCAAATGAGGTTTCGCAAAGGATTGCCAAGTTCTTTGGGTTTGATTGGCAGTATGTAACTGCTTTTAACCCAATGGCCAACGGTAAAATTGAGCGAATGCACAGGACGCTAAAGGCAGCGTTGAAGACCTATTGCAAGAATAGTCAGCTCGTTGTACCTATGTTTACGTTCGCCGTTAACAATATGGCTTCAGCATCGTTAGGGGGACATGCGCGGGGGGTGAGTCCGCATCAGGTACTCAACGGGAGAGAATTGAACACACCAACGGAGCTATTGTTTCCACCCGACAAGTGGGAGCCGTGCGAACTGTTGGGAGTTCGATTTCGAGCTATTGCAGAAGCACGTAGTGCGATCGAGAAGTGCCGGGAGACGCTGAGGGAGATTCAGCGCGAACAGGAATCTGGCAAGTACTCTCATGTAGAGTATAAGAAAGGGGATACGGTATTGTTGTATGTGCCAACGGTGCCGAAGGGGGTATCGGTCAAGTTCTACAATAAGTGGCATGGGCCATTTAAGATTGTACGGCAGACAGGTGCGTACAATTATAAGATAGCGCCCACAGGGGCACGAGGACAGGAACAGATTGTTCATGTGAGGCGATTAGCCAAGTTTAGTCCTTATTTGCTGGAGGACGAGAATGAGGAGCAAGCGTTGAGGCGCATTGCACCGGCGTTTAGGCAGCCGCCATCATTGCTTATGCGTAAGGAGGGTGAGGAGACTCTGCGGAAGCAGCAAGAAGAAGGCAAAGTGGAAACTAAACATGCGGGTCGGGACGACAACGCATTGGCAGATGCCAATGCATATGATAAAAAGGATATCCTTAAGCCGACGGAAGTACAGGGCCGTAAGGGTACGGTATGGAAGAAGCAGTGGATAGCTGGCAGGGATGTGGCTAAGATCGAATGGCAGGTAGATAAATTCTATCTGTGCCAGCCACATAAGGATACTGTTATGGATAAGGATTTCGATCATTTCTTTTTAATGTAAGTTACTTATGTAAAGGCCACGACACTGGTACGAGCTGCGTTGGGGTTGGCACCAACAATGCAGTTTTGGAGAAGTAAAAGCGAGGTCGAGCTCACACGAGATAGGATCTTTGCACCTGTGTTTCGAGACGGGGAATGCTTGGAACAGTGGGATGCGTCCATCAAGAGGGACGACGAGGATTTCACACCTTGGACGGTGCAGCTGATGCCGAGGGCAGTTCTGGATATGCAGTTTGATTTAATGGAGGAACGAAGGATTCCGCTTCGCATATGGGACTAGGTCCAAAGCGCGGGCATATCGTTCTTACTGGTGGGTGCACCGAAGTGTGATAAAGAAGTTGCTGCGAAGAAGAGGGGAGCAAAACAGGCGCCTCTTTCAACGGAGGAGCACAATGGTAGTGGAAGACCACGGAAACGAGTCAAAACGTGACTTTATTGGGATTGGAACGGAGTCTGATGTCGATAACGGATTAACAGCTACTTTTTCTTTTCGACGGGAAGGGGAGATCAAGGGATAGCATTTACATCAGATGCCAGAGGAAGGATAGAGCTGGAGCTCGGAGGCACGAGTTCTCTCGGATGAGACTCGCACTGGACGTGGACTAATTATTTTTATTTACTTGACAGCCGGAATGCCTTATGTAATGTGTCGGTCGGTCGAGAGCGCCTCCGAATAAGGAGTCAGTCTTCGGCGTGGGGGTCGACCGCTTGCGGCTGCTTTCCCCCAAGGGGGGCAAAGGGATTGTCGGCAGGCCCGCACAACACATAGTTGCATTGAGTGTCGTCAGGCTTGTTGTTACTTGACTCTTATGCTTGGTCTGCCCCTCTCCCGTTGAGGTATGACTAAGTGTCAGAGTAGCTGTTCTGGTTACATTTCTTTGTTTCATGGTTTGTTTGTTTGTTTGTTTTGTTTGTTTTTGGCTTTACTGGTCGATCGCGAGCAGCCAATAAGTCTCTTGATTTTTCTTTGTTACAACCTTTTTTAATTTATTTCTTGCAGTGAGTACCTAGGATTGCTTTCCAGTTATCCTAGCTGATAACAGGTACGTCGACCACCCAACGACAGGCCTAGGTCTTCTTTACTTTTCCATGTCTTATTTATTTATTTTTATTTATTTATTTATTTATTTATAATTATTCATTTATTTATTTATTTATTTATTTATTTATTTATTTATTTATTTATTTATTTATTTATTTATTTATTTATTTATTTATTTTGTGCACGTGATGAGCTTGGATTGTTTTCCTGGTCGAGCTGACATCATGCCTTTTTTATAATGATTTTTTTTAATATGTTGCAACAGTTTTTATCTTTTGCAGTGAGAACCTAGGATTGCTTTCCTCTATAGTTCATGTTGTCCAAGCTAACAACATGTATTAATATATTTGTTCTTTTCATCTCTCTCTCTCTCTCTCTCTCTCTCGTCTTTCTCTTTCTCTTTCTTTCTTTCTTTCTTTCTCTCTCTCTCTTTCTCTCTCTCTCTTTCGAATTCTCTTTCTCTTTAATTTCTCTCTCTAGCTCTCTCTCTCTCTCTATATATATATATATACTCTAATCTCACTATATATATAGCTACGTATACTATTGTTTTTTTTTCAGTCACTTGCAATTGGAAACTTTAATGATTGCGATTTTTTCAGTCACTTGGAATCTTTAATGATTGTGATTAAATTTGTGTCAAAATACAAAACAAAAGATAAAACTAAGTTTAATCATTAGTGCGTTGCAATTGATCATGATCATAACTTAAGGGGGCAACACTGTTCACGAGGTCCCGCCCCAAAAAATGATTAGAAAAATTTACAGTATTTTGCGGGTGTTGGCTGCACCGGGCTGAGTCAGTTATCCCATCCGGTACCCAAAAAAGTAGGTTGGTAAAAAACCGTTCAAAGAAAACCAGGCGCACACGTACCACACCAAACGCCAGAATGTAAAGAGCTCGTAACCACCAGCACCAAGAAGCAACAATCCTCTCATGATCGAGACGCACAGCAGATTTTTGCCTATCTCTACCTTGTCTCATAACAAACGTACCATGTTTATTAGATGTAGTGACAACTAGTGACACACTGTGAGCTCAAAACTTCCCGACCCACCCTAACCAAAGCGTCCGCAAAACCAGCTGAATTTAGTAACATTTACCCCTCCCTGCCGGGTACACATCTGGACACGGTTGCCCGGGGCCCCCTTAGCTTAAGCTTGTATTAATTTTTTTTTTTAATACAAAAGTAATGTTTTACCATTTTGATAGTGTAAATGAAGCTGTAAATTGGCAGGTTTAATAAATTAATTCGAGATCGGAGTTGCCATGGGGCCAGAGAAAAACTAACGACAGATTTTGCTGCGCAAGCTTGCAAAAACTCCATTTCACAGCATACCATACATTCCATGAGCTCTCTCCCCTCTCTCCTAGGTCCTATGTGTTTCAGCACAAAGACCTAGATTGTACATGAGATTGTGCATGGAATATGCGTGATTGTGCATGAGATGAGAAGCGTTAGATGTAAAATTGTGTGAGATGTGTATGGGTGTAAATTATTTCTCATCCGCCACTCACCACTACCACACCCAAGCGAAAAGACATAATGTAAATGGGTGGGTGGGTGGGATTATTGTAATGCCTTAAAAACGAAACTAGAAGCACTTTTGTGCAAAACAAAAAATGCAAATCTGAGAGTGGTAAGGTTGTCTTACTAATCTTCAAATTTTCTCGCGGGAACAAACGTTCCCGCTCCTTTTATAGCGGGAACAAAAATAATCAAGTCTACTCAAGAGTCTCTCTCACGGCCCACTCTGCCTGATATGGAGCATTTAGGTATTTGTGAAATGACGCTTTTGCTGCGCAAGCTTGCAAAAACTTCATTTCACAGCATACCATACATTCCATGAGCTCTCTCCCCTCTCTCCTAGGTCCCGGAAAGACCTCTGGAAAAAAATTGGTAAATGGCACTTTACCCTGGCAAAATGCCGTAAAATTGCCTATAATCCCTCAAAGGTTGCCTTTTTGACCCAACTATAAATAAAAGGCGACTGGAAAAAAAATGAAGAAAGACTTCATCAGTCTGTTTATTGCCGATAACGTTGTTTTGACCTGTGCGTTGGTATTATCCTTGATACACCCTTTCTGTTGATAATATGATCCCAAAATGTTAGTAATCAAGCTTTTCTGCATCTGTAATTCCTCGAACGAGAACGGCGACTACCAACGTTCAGAATTCTGACCCATTTACTATCGTTGTTGTGCTTGCATTCTGCGCGTTCACATAGTTTGTGGTTTGTTCTGTATGTGTATATCTGTTTGTGTATGCTTGCATCCTTGCTATCTTCGAGATTGTTTTTGTTGGTGAGTTTTTATGTTCTACTAGATGTGTCTAATATAAATGTTTTGTATGACTATTCCCGTAATTAGTGATGTAAGTGGTTATATTGCGTTTGAAATCGATGAGAGTATAGGTGGTATCGTTTTAGTTATGAAGGACGTGTTGTATTTGCATGGTAAGTTATCGACTTTAAATTTAGTGTATATAAGTTCTTAAATATTTTGGGTGGTTATTGTGTCGTTTTTGTCTGGCGCTGTTCAGATATGTTTTTGGCGTGTTGTATCTCTTACTAGACTCTGAGACCGTCGTGTTTAACATGTCAGCATATCCTGGACTCAATTTCTGTATGATTGCTCTGTTCTCTGCATGAATTACGTCTGCATGTCTATATCACTATAAAATGTTGGAGGAAATATATTGTTATGTGGCCGATATTAATTGCTATTAAGCGGACTTATTAGTGTAGTAATGTCATTACGTGACATAAATTTAACGCCATATATCTTAGTCAAATGTGTCTTTCTCCTGGACTAACATAACAAATTTGTATCTGAATTTTTTACATTAAATTGTATTCCAGTACAGTATGGAAATCGATTTCATAAACGGACTTCCAGCACTTAACTTGTGAACCATAGCAGATGCTATCGTCAAACAGTTGTGTAGGCTGTAAAATAATGTATTTAATTTGAGAACAAGGAAGTACCTAGGTAATTTTAACTCCTGCCTGCAGAACGCTCGTAATGGCCAGTTTGTTTTCTAAACTGACGTCGCGCACGTATTTGAACACACATGTACTTTTGTCCGACCACAATCCTTGCCTCCTGATTGCGTATATTTTCATCCCCAACCTTGCCTCTTCGGTGGCTGAACCAATTCTATTGGAATGTGACGCATATATAACTGGATCTAATCCTATGCGTGCCACTTGCTCTTTCAGAATGCTGGATGGTGTTTTGCTGCTTAAATGCTCCAGACTGTTTCGCTCGATTTTGAAGAAAAGAGGCGAACTATCTGTGAATGAACCTCGAAATAATTCTTTCATGGACTGCAAGTATGCCCGAACCCATTTGACAGCGCAGAATATTTCTGTGCCTTGTCCGACGTACACCAGCTTCTCACCCTTGTCGTTCTTGAGGTGCCTCAGGCGGAGTACCATGTATTCGCATGGATGTTGTTTATTGCAGTCGTGTGGAACCATATATCCTCCACCTTAAGTGCAGTGATATTGCCCACTCTTATCATAGAGATCCATTGCAACAAGATCATGGTGCTATTTCTGCTATCTCTCCAATCTTTGAGGGGTAGTTGGAGTATCTTGAGTAGGTCGTCCCTCAACAGTGGATATTTGCCTTCCTTGCCCGGCGGGGCTTCTGCCACTGCTCTTTCCTTTGCCATTTGCACCAATTGGGTATCGGTGGGGTCACAATAAGGAAGTAGTACATACTGCGCCTTAATAGCGGCGAAGTGCCCTTGATTGTACTCTCAGCGTATCCACTTTCACACATGTGTCTCAAGTAGTGAGCGACCGTCTCCGCTGTGGCCGGGAAATGGATTCGGTTGTGTGCAATGCACCAACTGACAAATTGCTTGCATAATGCTGCGTATGCATCCATTGTTGACTGTCTTTTCTTGCCTTGGCTGGCCCATATTGCTATGTCAGCGTCATTAAGTACGACGTGGCCTATAATAATACAAAAAGATTTAATGAGCAAAATCAAACAGAACTGCACGCATGTGCCACTGAGGTCTATGTATATGGAGCGGATGTGTGTGCATGTTGGTGCTAGCGTGTACGCTGCGGGTGGTAATGAGAATGAATCTTGCGCGTGTTCTATCACTTGTGGCCACCAAGGTCGTCCCCGCCATTGGGGTATCACAAACGCAATTCGCTTGCGTTCTTTCAGTGCGAAAAGGATTGACTGTCCTATTTGCCCAAAGTTCGGTGCCCACACGTCTTTGGTCGTCATTTGCCATCGGTGGGTGATTGTTTTTATAATGTCTGGATGAACAGTCAAGTTAGTCAAGCCGGCAGTGAGTGCCTTTGAGTTTGCATCTGCCCTTGTGTTGAGCGATCGCTCCACCCATCCCCAGAGTTTGTTTCTGATGTTGAGCTGGTGCGTGTACACATCGTCAATGTTTTTGCACAGTTGCGTGAGATGTGCGCATTTTGTTGAGCCGCCTTTCTGTAAGTCTATCACAGCGTTAGCTGAGTCGAAGACAGTGAGCACTGTGTTGCGGTTGCTCAAGATGTGCTTAAAGTGTAGCGGAACCACTGTGGCCGCCCAGAGCTCTCTGTGAGTAGAAGAGGTGCCGATGAATTCGGTGGGCAATGGTATGGTCACGTCCATGTTTAGTACATGGCCGCCCACTGCAAATTCCCCCGCGTCGAGCCTCAACTCGATGTCCGTCCGTGCCTGGAAAATAGCTCGTTTGCACTTCAGTGTGTTTCGCAAAGTGTGAAGCCAGTATTGGAGTTCTTCACTGAGCTCCGACCCTGGTGGGGTGCAAACGGTTTCCCGTTCAATCCTCTTGCATTGTGTGACTGTCTCCAGCGTGACTCGCGTGAATAGCATTGCGTTCTGCAAAGCTAACTTTAACGCGATGATCGAAGCCGCTGTTGAGTGTAGCTGTTTGACCGATGCCCCATGAGCCGAGTGAACGTCGCTGAGTAGCTGGATGGTTGAACGCAGTAGCCTCAACCTTTTTTCCTCCGGTACCCCGATCCAGCCTTCTTTGCTGTTAATGATGTAGCCCAAGTACTGTACTTCATCTGCTGGCTCCCAACACGTCTTCTCTGAGAGGGGGAGGCCCAGGAGGCTGAAGAGTGCTTTCACGAACGCAGGTATGCCATCGTGTGTCCGGGCAAGTTTGATTGCGAACAAGAAATCGTCGGCGTATTGCATACATAGTATGTTCAGGGCTCGGATCAGTCGCACCACTGCGCGCATTGTCTTTCCAAACCAAAACGGTGCAGTGCAGAAGCCGTAGAACAATGTAGTGTTTTGATAAGTCTTGCCGTTGTGTCGGAATGCTGAGTAAGGTCTGCTTTGTCGTGATAGAGGAATCGAGTAGAATGCCCGTTTGAGGTCCACCACAAATAGCTTCGTGCCCGCGTCGCCATCCAATACCAGTTGTAGGTCCTTTTCTAATGTCTCCATGGTGAAGGGAGCCTTTGCATGAAACGAGTTACTAAAGCGCTTGTCGGTGCAGAGCTTCGTTTTCTTAATTCTTGCTGGATCCGCGAGTACTTGTAGTGGTTCAATCATGATGCATTCCTCTTCTCTTACTTCCACTGCGTCTCCGCGTTTGATCATATCGTTGATCTGTTCACTAACGAAATCTATATGCTCGAAATAGGAAGGATGGTTGGTGAAGTCTGTAGCTGGCGGTGTGCGTTCGAATGTCAGCTCAACCCCGTATGCTAGCCACGATAGGACTACGGGGTCTGTCCCAATCACTTTCCAATATCCTAACTTTGCTTTGATAGCATGTGCAGGGTCAGTGGAATCAGCCCACGGGTTGCCGCGGTTGAGTGTTTCACCCATTGTCATTAGCCGGTCGCGTGCTTCCTCCAAGGTGCAAGATGCGTAAACTTGAACGTCGATAGTAGGTGATCGAAGAAGTTCCGTCACATATGGAATTTCTACTTGCGGTATCGTCTGTCGCGATTGGCAGAAGTATGCAAGATGTCCGGTCTTTTTGCACCATACGCACTGCATGGTCCATGCGTGTTCTTTGAACACTTTTGATTTCGGCGCTGATTTTGGTAAAAAGTATGAAATCTTGCCGACCAATTTCGGGCGTGAGTATCTGCCAGTCACAGTAAGAGATAATCGTTTTTAATACTTAGTGATGGCCGAGTCGGTATTTCAATAAGCAAACGTAATATTTTATTAAACTGCTGCCTGTCCGGCGCATTGTTACGTTCCTATTTAGCGTGTTGCAGTCGTTCTTTTGACTAGTCACTTTAAACCGGTGGCGTGTTGCAGTGCGAGTCTGACTTTATGAAGTGTTCAGAAATGCATCTCAAAGTAAGGATAATATATATATTTAATGCGTATGCACTGCTTTTTCTGTTGCATGATGCATGGGCGTCAAGCTCGACTACATACGCAACTACTGCTCGTGCGGATGTGCGATGTGTATGCGTGTTTGTGAGCCGCAGTGTGCTTGAATGTTCAGTTAGTAGTACGCTGCGGGCGCAGATTGGGGTTCAGGGTCCAGCAGTGTTCTGCGGTGTGTCCGCGCTTGTGACAGTGGGTGCAAGATGCATGTGTGCGCGCGCTAGTAGGTATGTATGGTGGTGGCACTGCTGGGGTGACTGCTATGTACCCCGTCGTGTTTTGTGGTTGTGGTGCAGGGATCGCGTATTGCATGTGCGGCTGCTGCCCGATTGATGGTACTGTGTATCCCGGGACGCATGCCCACGCCAACGTTGGTGTAGTCACGTTGCTTTGAGGTGCTGCGATGTTGTTATTATTCACGCCGGGAGCAGTGCTTCTCTGTGTGCAGTCCTTCGCCCAGTGCTGTGGAGAGTAGCAGATACTGCACAGCCCCTTGCTGTGGCTGCCATATAGGTTTGCGGTGCTCTTCGAAGTATGTGCCCGGATGGGCTCACAGTAGGCTGCAACGTCACCCGCGATTCGCAGTCGCTTGGCTGCTTGTATGAACTTTTGTTCTGCCTCTTCCGCTGGTAGAGGTGTCGGTCCGCCCATATCCATGGCCAGAGTAGCCAGCGCAGTTGCCATTGCGATTGCATCAGCCAGCCGCTCTTGCTCGCTCTTGTAGGCCTTGCTCTCCAGTATCGCCATGATGATCTTCCCTCCTTGAAAGTAGCGTCGATGTAGATGCTTCTCTATGAGCTTCGCGTCCCGTTGCCCAGTCTCCTGCTTGGCTTGGAAGATCATTGCGTTGACTTGTTCAGATAGCAGGTTCGTTTGATCTGCGAAGGTAGAGTTGATTCCGGCATGCAGTAGCTTCACCATCTGCCCTAAGTCTGTGTTTGTAAGTGTGTGTGCTGTGGAGGTGTGTGCAGTGGAATCAGTGGGAGCGGTGTTGGCGCAGCCCCCGAGAAACAAGGCTGCTCGTTGTAGTGTATCTTGCTGTTGTTGCAGTGTCGGTGCCCCATGGCCAGATCCGCCAGTGAGTGGTGATGGTGATGATGGTGGCGATGCGTGGGTGGTACCAGTGTTGCTGCTGCTGCTGCTGCTGCTAGGTGCGCTTCCGGGCGGTCGATCATGGCCGGCGCCTGTCGCTAGCGCTGGGATGCAGGTAGGGTTGCTCATAGTTGCCGCGCTTCCAAGTCCACTCGGATTGCTCCCAGCAGTGTAGTGGCTGCCTCCCCCTTGGTAGTCGTCGCAGTCATCTCCAGCCTCCTCGTCTGCACGCATCTTCTTTGCAGAAGGCTCCTTAATTCGCTTT
>WBZZ01001506.1:130000-145000 GCA_019918135.1 Paulinella micropora
CACTCATGTGTTGCGATAAAAATGCCAAGTAACAACAATAGTATAAAAACATTTTAATAAGACATGATCTGACATGGGCACTATGAGATTAATCCACATGCAGCTTTCAATGTCCGACGCGTGATAAAAGAAAAAAATGTCACTTACTGCCTTCGTCGCCTTGCGCGAACCCCTTTGCCAGGTGGCGGGCCGCCAACAAAAGTCAAGTCAAACTTCGACTCCTCCAGAATGTCCCATATTTTGTTAGGGATGGCGCCCAAAGATAAGTCAAAAGGAATATCAAGCACTCCTCTAGGCAGTGACTGAATAGTCCACGCAGTGTGGTCTTTGTCTCGAAGGGTAATAGTATCATCCCATGTCTCGAGATTTTTCGCGTCTTTGTACACCGGTAAATATTGTCTAGCTTTTGGATCCTCAACAGGGTCCATGCTTCTCCAAAAATGGAGTACCGGTTGTATCGTTTTTGCTGCTAAGGATCTCTTCGATGTCCGTGCTGCCCGTGTAGTCTGCGGGACCGCCACAGCTCGCATGAGATAAAGATCTGAGAGAGTGTCATCGGCAACATGAGATTCTGCCGGTCTCAACAGATAAAAAGCGTCTCGGACCCACTTGATGGCCGCAATCGCCTCTCCTTCCTTCCATCGCACATGTCGAATGTCCACATTACCCGCGTTCGGGTTAGTGTCCTTCTCCCCTCCTCCTCATGGACATCCGTCGCTCGCGTCGACCTTGCCACCTTCCTCGGTTGGTCGAAGATGAGATCGTTTTGCGCTCTCCTCCTCTGCGCCTCCGTGAACTTCTCCTTCGTACCGCCGCGGACTATGGGGGCTTTAGACTGAGTCCCCGCCGCGCTTTTGCGGTTTGAGTCTTCCTTACTCTCCTTCTCGGTCTCCTCCTTCTCCGTGACCGGTGCCCGATAGGCATTCTCCTCCTCTAAGGTATCCTCCTTCTGTATAGGCGGTACCTCTTGGAAGTCCTCCTTCATCCGTTTCAACGCCTCCTCAACGGATTCATCCTCAAGTAAGAAGGGGTCATATTTGATCAGCCTTCGAACATTCACAATCTGCACCTTCCCTCTACCCCTGATCTTATAATTCAGAGGTCCCATCTGTTCCATGACCTGGTATGGTCCTTTCCAGTGGGTAAACAGCTTAGAGCTAACCCCCTTAGGGACTTGAGGATGGTACAAGAGTACAATATCCCCAACCTGGAAACGGACTTGATCTAAGTGCGCTTGTCGCACTCCTTGTGCGTCAGTCTTTCTGCGCTCCGCCTCCCTGTGCGCCGCAACTATTTGTTCCGCCTCCATCTTCGCTCTTAGTCTCATCCCGAACAACTCATCCTCATCTGCCCAAGTGTCTTTTGGATGCAGAAGTGAGGTTGGGATATTAGGCTCTCGGCCGTAAACCAATTGATATGGCGAGACTGAGCTCCTGGCTCCTCCTAATGCCGATGAGGGTAGACAGTTCATTGCAAAGGCAAATGAAGGTGTTGCCTCCACCCAGGCTCTCTGATTCTCCTTCTTCATACAGTACATCTTAAGCGAGGCTTTGAGAGGTCTATGTACCCGCTCGATCTTGCCATTCGCTCTCGGGTTATAGGCAGTAACATATTGCCATTTCATCCCGTAGTACTTAGATAGTCTGTCGATGACTTCATTATTAAAGTCAGAACCTCGATCAGAACATATCTTTCTAGGCACTCCGATCTGCGAGACGATCCTATCGATCAGAGCCTCCGCAGTTGTCTTGCCTGTAGCGTCCTTAACAGGAACAACCCAGACATAATTGGTGGCTCGATCTATTGCGGTAAGAAGGTATCTGTACCCTTCTGCCGATTCGGGGAAAGGTCCCACATGATCGATGTGTAAAAATTCAAACATCCCGGCGTGTAATGGGAATGTACCGATCAGGCCAAAGTTCGCCTTCAGCGGTGTCTTTGTGGTTTTGCATGGGATGCATGCGTCCACTTCCCTGTCTATCTCCTCCTTCATCCCTTCCCACCAAAATCGCCTCGCTATGAACCAATGAGTTCTTTGTCGACCCGGATGTGCCAGTAAGGGGCAGTTATGGGCTGCGACATATATAAAGCGCCTCAACTTCTCTGGTACCCAGAGAGTCCATTTGTCAGGCTGTGATGCAAATTTGCCATGCTGGCCCTTGTACCACAATAGCCCATCTCTCCACGCCATCTCCTTCATCTGATCTTTGATCTGTGGAGTCTTTTTAAGCTCATTAGGGTTCTTGTATAACGTTATGAGCTCCTTGAACTCCGGATCCGTCGCCTGTTGCTGCCTCCACGCGGTAGGCGAGGCGATATGAATAGTACCGTCCTCCAACCTTACTCCTACCCTTTCCGGGTCTTCATCAAGCTCGCTTCGATTTTCCTGTGGAGGTTCAGTACAGACCTCAGTCGTCTCCTCCTCTTCTTTTATATTCGCCTTCGCGTTCTCGTATGCCTCATAAGACCACTCAGCGTCTTCGAGAACATGCGCCTCACAGCATATGCCATGCTCCGGGCCTTGAGGACTATATCGTAGACCCGTGCGGTCATAACGAACGCCTCTTGCCATCTGCATCGCCTCTATGTGGCTCACCTCGTATACCTTGTCCGTGGACAGGTCCATCATCTCCACTGATGATACGAGAGCCGACACCTCCGACTGAAACTCTAGCCTGGAAAGGCTATCAGCGACTACGTTTCGCTTTCCCGGTAAGTAGACCATCGTGAAATTGAAACATGACAAGAAAGCTTGCCACCGCGCCAAACGGCCGGTTTGTTCATGATTCATCAACCAAAGAAGGTTGTGATGATCGGTCCTAACCGTGAATAGAGGTCCTCCCCACAAGTATTCTCTGAGCCTCTTAAGAGCCCATACTACTGCCAACGCCTCCCTGTCGCGTGCAGTAATTTCGCTCCGCCGCACACAGCTTTCTACTAATAAACATGATCGGGCGCAACTTTTTCTCCTCATCTTCCTGTTGCAGCACCGCGCCAATCGCAAACTTAGATGCATCCGTGTCGACTACGAACGGCTTCGTAAAGTCGGGCATCATAAGTACTAATCCGCCGTCCTTGGGATCTTTGTAAATGAGATCTTTGAGCGTATTAAACGCCTGCAAAGCCTCATCCCACTTCTCAAAGTCTCCAAAATTAATCATCTTCTCCAGCTTAGCCCGAGTTGCACCCCAATCGGGTATGAACTGGCTGTAGTACTGTGCCATCGCAAGAAAAGAGTGTAACTCCGTGCGATTCTTTGGCAACTGTCTACTCATGATCTCCTCCCTCTTTTCGCGCGATATCGAGACCCTATTATGAGAAATCTCGTAACCCAAATACGTCACACTTGTCCTGGCAAGCTGACATTTCTCTAGGTTGCATTTCAGGCCAAATGCTCCGATGCGCCTGAAGACATCTGACAAGTGATCGATATGCTCTTCCATTGTGTTAGAGTATACGATGATGTCATCGATGTAACAAAATGCATATTCTCCCGCCTTCTGTCCTCTCCTTCTCATAAAACCATCCTCCGACTGGTCGTCATATTGACCGCTCAACATCTTCTGCATCGCCTTCTGAAAGAGCCCCGGGGCCTGTTTGAGTCCCATTGGAAGCACCTTCCACTGGTATATTTCCATACCAACCACGAATGCAGTCAGCCATCTGGATTTCTCGTCCAGTGGTATCTGCCAGAAGCCGTTCTTAAGGTCAATGACCGAATAGAATTTAGCATTCCGCAGCACCCTTCTGCCTTCTTCTAAGGTCGGCAGAGGATTTCTCTCTTCCTCTAGCACCTTATTCACACGGGCATAATTGATCGTCAAGCGCCATTCTCCTCCTGGCTTAGGGACGATTTTCGGTTGAGAGACAATTGGAGATGTAGATCTCTCAATAAAGTCCTCATCGAGCAACTGTCTCACATTCTCCTCCGCTATTTTTGCCTCATGTATGCTCAAATTTGCCCTCCGTGGTGCCAGAGATGGCTCCGCACCCGGTATCTTGTAAATGACAGCAGTGAAGTCATCCGACTTTACACCACCTGCCCGAGGAGGGTCGAAAATTTCTCTGTACGCCTCCATCTTAGCTTTGAGAAACGCCTTCTCTCTCTCCGAACCCACTCCTTCTTCTAAAATTTTCCGCGCCGCCGCTTGGAAATCTTCCTCCGACATCTTCTTATGCTCCTTGAGGGGCGCTAAGTCCTCCTCCAAACTCAAATCTTCCTCGGACAAATCGTCTAGTCCCGTTCTTTCATACGTGACTGTGTCCGGCTCATCATCATGACCCAGCCCGACAAGCATATCAATAAGGTTCGCGTATTGTATCGGAGCCTTACGGGTGTAGAAACCATCAAAGCATGTGAAAGCTTGAGGTATCAATTTCAACTTGTCCTGGGCTCTGAGCTTTTGCTTGTATGCACTGCTCTGCTCCCGAGACCCGAGTCGACAAGCCACCACTAACTGTTGCTTGCGAGAAGGAACAGGTATAGGATGATCAATAAGCCGGTCCCTTATCTCCTGTGCCCAGATCGCCTTCTCATTGTATGGCAGAATGACAGTATACGGCTTGTTACTCTCAAATAGAGTCCGTAGACACTTTTTCACTTCAGTTAATGAGCGCGGCCAGGTAGGCACATCGCCCCAAAAGTTCGTGATAAAAGTTTTAATGTCATCCGCTGGAGTATCGGGGATACGCCCCTTCCTCCTTGGCACAAACGCCTCTCTCTTCTCATCTGACACCTTCGCATGGTAACAGTAGCCATTAGTAATATGGACATCTGCCCCGCCACCTTCTGCGAATCTGGCCAACGACGGGCACTGTTTCGCAACACATATTATCTCCTCATTACGCGCTACGACTAAGTCATCAATAGACTTTCTGTCCCATGCGGGAATCGTAACCGTATACGCCTGCATCTCCGTCTCCCAATTGTCGGTCCAGGTCAGTTCCTCCGGCACTGTGACATAGGGGTGTACATAGGCTTCAGTTGCCTCATGTACGATGGCCAACTTTTTCCTCTCCGTTGCTAGACTCAGCTCAAAAGCCTCGTATGAGTCAGTAGCAGTCATCGGATTAATATCCTCCTCCTCTCCATTCTTCACTCCATAAATCACCCGCCGTGCGGCGCAATCGATCACAGCCCCCATCGTAGCCAATTGGTCATACGACAGCAGGATTGAACCGTGGTAATCGGGGACAACATAGAGGTCCGCACGATATACTCGACCGGATTTCAATTTGAAAATTAATGTGACGATGCCCGTAATTTCCGTACGGCTGCCTACCCCTTTTAGGGTCCCCTTTGTTTTTCTAATGTTTTTGTCCACCCATGTCCGCCAACTTAACTTCTTGAGTCTCCGGGGCTTCCGGTATCTCGAGTGTCTTTTGGACAGAGTCTGGTACACCGAGTGTACTCGTGTCTATAGCAGAGACTATTGAGTCCTTTGGCGGGGGTACGGTCCGCTGCTTCTTCGTAGGAGAAGACCTAGCCTTTGGTTTCGGCTTCCTCTCCTCCATCGCCTTCTTCGCCTTCCTATTCGCATCATTTATCATATTAGCTCTCGAAGGATGAACTAGCAAGTGCTTACCTTGAGGCTTGTGAGGCTGTGTGCCTTCACCTTCACGTCTGGGAGGAACGGAACCGTTCGTATCCTGTTCATCAACAGTAGGCATAACTGTGACTGTCGGATTAAAAAGAACAGTTTTTATCTCCTTCTCTCTCTTCTTTTCCTCTCTCTTCTCCTCCCGTCAGTCTACGACGACAACACGCTCACCTGAGCCGGTGTCTTCGTCTTGACGTCCCCCCTCCGTAGCGGTATAAGCTTGCTGGGGGTAGTTGGAGCTGGAACTGGTGCTATAATTCCAGTATCCGTGTCCTCTGGGAGGGCGCGCTGGGGTCCGTCCTCCCCTTCCACGAAAGCCTCGTCCTCGTGGTGCCGCCCCTCTTGGTGTCCCTCGGGACCCTCGTGACGATCCTCTCGTCTCTCCTCCTCCTCTAGTCGGCGCCTTTGATCGGCCCGATGTCTCTCTCTTCTCCCTTCTCTTCATTCTGTCAAGGAAGTAAATGATGGCCTCCCGGAACTCCGCATCCGAGACCATATTCGCATTCCACCTCCCCTCCTCCAACTCCTTCTTGTACATGGCGTACATGGTCTTTTTCATGCCTTCGAGCTCTCTAAGGAAAAGATTTCGCTGCCTATCATCAAGAGAGTCGTGGCTGAAGAGGCAATTGCCTACTCCTTTCTGTGCCTCATGCTTACACGCCATGTATGAAAAATAGCGGTAGCACGGCGTCGGCTCATCATCTCTCCCCCTCTTGAGACCTGCCGTTCGAGTTGCATGTGCTGCTTGAGCACCTCCAACCCCCTGTGTCGCGGCACTGGAGAATGACTCGGTGGCCGTGTCCAATTCGGAACACGCGTCGAGCACCTCCTTGAACAGGTCGCCCGGCGGAGTAGCCGCTACAGTCCTCTCGTATATATTCGTTTCTAAAAAATCCGCCGTCTTCACCGCCGTGAAGGTCGGACAGGACTGTATGATCCTTGCGAGCTTGCTCGGGTGTCGTGTACACAAAGCACTCAGGAAATACAAAATGATAGACTTCCGGCTATAAAAGAGCCCGTACTTGGCGCTGACCTCAGTGAGGATCGCTGCCAACCTCGTGCCAATGCCCAGCCCTTCGTTCACCTCTTGAAAAATCTCAAACCCAATCAAAGTACCAGTGCACAGGTGCTGATACCCATGAGTTTTAAAGTATTGCAAGAGGACGGCAACTGGCACCGTGCATTGCAGGTCTGAGGCTGCTCTCCTAGCCGCCACCTCTACCGCTCTCATCGCCTTGTACTCCCCAACATCAAACCCTTGTGTGATGATTGATGGGTCCAACAAGGTGTACAACGCCTCATACTCCTGTGTTTCGTCCGTTGGATGCTGCTTCATACAAGCATCAATTCTTCTGAGCTTGTCTCGAAGGTTCGCATCCGTGTCCTTCTGACTCGCTGTCTCTGCATACAGCGTCAGAGCAGTGGCATCGGACTTTGTATATTTTTGGAAGGCCTGTATGATAGCCTGTCTGTCCTTTTTGTCATTACTGTTGACAATAACAGTGGTAGGCGCTGAGCTAGTCGCAGGGGCCGAAGGGGCTGTGTGGGCTGACGGGGCGGAGCGGCCCGAGGGAGCCATATAAGATCCAGAGGAATATCTCGGTCCCTTTGTTCCCGCCGCCTTGGCTAATGCAATCTTTGCCTCCATCTCCTTCTTTTCTTTCTCAGCCGCTAGCTCTTTGATATACAGCTCTTGGGCATGATGAAAAAAAGACAGGATCTTAGCTGCCTTCCGAAGGAACAAGGCCTTCTCCGCCAACTCCTTCTCTCCCGCTTTATTGGTGGGGGGGTGGTGCGGCCGTCCCCTCCAAGATCGTATGATCCTTCGTGAAGACCCACCTCTTCCATGCGTCATCCTTCACCAAGGCCGCATGCAGCTTCTTCATCCTCGTCACCCCTCCAGCTTCGCCTTCTATTTCCCTCAGGGCCGGGTGAAGGTCCCTGCCAAACTGGGTGTGTTGGAGTTTACCCAGGTCCACTAACTTGGCCTCCATAAGTTTCAGAGACACATCCATGACATTGATCTGTCCTTTTGGATTCCTGAACTTAAACTCCTTTTCCACTCTCTTTATTGAATCAATGTCCTGACCAGGATCGAGCAACCTAGCCAGTGCTCTTGTGTTCCATGGCAGCACAGTCTTTCCAGTCTGGTACTCAAAGAGTATAGCACACTCAAACACTGTCCATGAGAGGTCGAGTAGCTCCAGTAAAGACATATTGTCCCCAAATGAGACATGTTGCACCTGTAACTGTGCACCGTCGTCTCTGAGGAATTCTGCGAGAGGCAGAGCTTGCCTTGGGAGAGGGTAACAGATGTCCTCCTTCTTCAAGGGTTGTCCCCATCGCATTTCTTGGGGAATGTATAGCCATTTATAGGCATCATCCTTCCCTTTCTTCTCCTCAAACTCCTTCTTACTTAGTTTGCCATATTCGGCCACAAACTTCGCTTCCTCTCCTCCCTTCTCCTCCTCCTCGACTTCCTCTGCTCCTCCTGTGTCAAAGGAAGGCGCAGTAAAAAATTGATTCTCTGCTCCTCCTGTGTCAAAGGAAGGTGCCAGATCTCCTCCTTCTGCATGAGGGTCAACGAACTCCTCTTCGTTTCCTGGGGTTCGCTCACTCTCCCCCCCTCCTTCCTGCCAGTCTTCAGACCTAGTAGACATGGATGCTGAAGGAATACGGATGAGACAGAGTTGTTTCTACCCCGTAATTGCTATGTTCGTCTATGAGGAACGAATAGAGAGAAAAAACGAAAAGACAGTATAGAGAGAGAGCGTCTCACCTCTGTCTTATGTTTTTTTTTTTTTTTTTTTTTTTTTTTTTTTTTTGTGAGAAAGAAGTAATCTGTACGACTTTCTCTGAAAATTTGATCTCCTTCTCCACTCCTCTTTTCTTTTTCTCTTTTTGTTGTTGTATCTGTTATGAGGTACGAGGACCTATGTACAGATAATGTCAAAGAGGCTAGAGAAGCACTCCTTGAGAAGTCGACTTGTCGTCTGACACTTGTTCAGACCTATTGTCGAAAGGCAGTCAGAGATTTGCAAAAATACTCTGATGTGTGTGGTTTGAGAGGCAACAAAGTGCACAGACTTGAAAGGTAGAGTACTACGCTCGTGTCCTTCAAGTTTGTTTGTATCTGTGAGTGTTTGTTTGTACGTCTGTTGACCTACTCTGTCTCTGTCTCAAGAGAGAACAAAAGAACAGCTACGAGGTCTGGTGTCTGGCCTCCTTGTGAGGACACAGATACAGGCTGTGGAGAGGGTACTGAGACAACTACTCACAAACGCCTAGACGTCTAGTTTTGCAAAAAGAGCTGTGTGGGGATGTGCTGGAGTATTTGTTTTTTGGAACACCTACTCAGAAGAGATAGATCTGTCCAATTTTTCTTTCTGCTGTTCCAAAAACAAGCCAGAAAATAAATCAGCCTTGTGCTGCTGACTCCAATGTTACAATCCCCGTAGCTCAATAAAAAGTCGGTAATACAACCAGACACAAATCCCCAAAAGAGAATGCTGTCTCGTTATATTAGCTCAGTGAAGCCGAAAAGAAAACGGCAACAGACCAAGGTTAAAATGGCATTAGGTCAAATCCGGCCAAACGATATTGAAAATAATGGGAAAAAACTAGGTGCACCTGACACCAGAAAAAGGGTACTTTTTACCGGCTATCCGGGGGGTGATGCCTACACATTTGCATGCATCTGTGATGGGAGGATACGTTGCATGGGTTTGTTATGTGTTTTTGAGCATTTTGTGCGATGAGCAGGTTTTGCTGTCGTTTGTGCCGGCCCATCCGGTATATAATGGCATTACTCTATGTTCCGGTCTGTCTGTTACCTTGGCTTGGAGAGTACGGAGTCATTTCTACGTTATGTATTCCTCATTCTACAAGTTGTTAGGCAGTTATTATATTATTAAATATTTAGTCTCGGCAACATTGAGTCGCTAATAAAAACACAGTTTACGGGGTAGAAAATTTTCCTCATTACTAGGAAATTTTTGTATCTTTTATGACTTGAAAAAATCTGCACAGATTCTAAGTCTGCGACATGGTTTGTTGGGATGGAACTTGATGTTGTTAATGGTTTTTGGTTGTTTGTGGATGGATCTATGCATGGAGCATGCATTTCTTGGATTGCCTTTGGGTTCTTTTGTGTTTTGGTCGGATGAGCCAGGGTTGCTATGTTTGACACACACACATCATGTGGCGGGAAGTCACTTTTGGCCTGAGAACTCGGAATTTAACAAGGAATATGGTTGCATTTACCGGCATATATATGGAGTGGACACGTGCAAGGCATTCATTACTTGTTTGTGAGCTTTTTGGGCGATGAGCAGGGATTGCCGCACATACATGTCAAGGAAATGCAACACACATGACACATTACTCACCAAAAGGGATGGGAAACCTTAAGCAAACTGTTGGTTATATGTTTGCTGTGCATTATATTGTTATGGTAACGTGTTAGCATGATGAGTGGTGGAGTGGCATCACAGGCGTGGCACGGCAAGGTGAGTGGGACTCACAGTGTGTCAAGGGGGGGGGGGGGGGGCATGTGCGACATGAAGGAGGAATGAAATTATGTGGCAACATGTCACAAGGGGAAATAAAGGATGGATTGGAAGGCTTGGGGGGCTCAATAATGATATGGCACGGCATATGGATGGGTTTGTTTGGAAGGAGGACAAGGGGGAAGATGGCTGATCAGAGGTGACAAATCGGTCTGAGGGATGGCTGGGATGGATTGGTTTATGCCCACAGTCAAACGAGAGGGGAGGATTGGAAGTGGCGGGAACCGAAAAGGGAACATGGGGGAAACAAATGGTGGAGTTTGTTTGGAAAAAGACATGAGGAACATGGCGAAAGAGGACAAGAACGAGGGGGCCATCATGGCACAAAATTCCAAGGGGAAATTCACGGTATTTACGGTGGGTGACCTTGGGAGTGGACAAGGCAAAGATAGTGTCCTTTTTCATGGGGTTTTGCGGGCTTTTTTTACCAAGAATGGATTACTGCCTATATCTGCCATATCAGTGCCCTTCAAATCCTTATTTTTCTTTTTCGCACTGAGTGCGTAGAGTGGGAGGCTTGGAAGGAGCGTGGGATGGGGGAATAAGAGGAACAGGAGCTAGATGATACAGGGTATTATATCTACGTTAGGTATACGGCATTGTTATGGCTTCAGAAGAGCAGAATGATGGTAGTGGCAAGGGAGAAAAACAAGGGCATATGTAGTTAGCTGCCCATCAAAAGTCTAATAAATGACAGTTTAATTTTCACTTAATTTCAAGGTACGATTTCATTTATTTAAGTGATTACTTTGAATTCTACATTTAAAAAAATAAATTGAGATATGATGGTTCTTGCGTTGTAAGCGTTCTTGCATCCACCAGTAACTTTTTTGCTACTCCCTCCGGCCCGCACATGTTTGAGCGTGAAGTTTCACGATTGCCTAGGAAATTCTACGGGTTTTTTGGTTGAGCTGGGGAAATGTTTTTTTTTACACTGGGGAAAATTTTTTTCACTGGAAAAATAGTGTCAGAGGCCTATACACACAGCTAGTTTCTGATGTGTAAGGAACACATAATGAATGAAGAACGTAAGAATTCAGTTCACTGAGTTTCAAGGAACATATGTATATACTTTTCATTAAAATAGCATTTGTATATACTGAGCAATTTCAAAGTGAAAACCGGTCGTAATGAATCAAAGCAAAATAAAAAAATCATCATAGAAGCTGTATTATTCATTAAATGTTGCTGGAAAGTAGTTAATTCAACTCCTATGTTCACTAGTTGAACATTCCTGACTTTTTGTGGCTTATTTTTTTGTGTGTCTAAAAATATAAAGTCAGACATTTTTTGAAGCATGAAACTCGAGAAGGCAGTGACCTTGTGTGCATTTCAGGAGGTCTGTGCACATATTCTGAGGCTTGGAATAGCATCACAATAAACAAAAACATCATGTTCAACAATAAAATTGAAAGAAGCGATGCGCTCTCATCGATTTTTAAAAAATATAAAGTCAGACGTTTTTTGAAGCATGAAACTCGAGAAGGCAGTGACCTTGTATGCATTTCAGGAGGTCTGTGCACATGTTCTGAGGCTTGGAATAGCATCACAATAAACAAAAACATCATTTTCAACAATAAAATTGAAAGGAGCGATGCGCTCAGCTCTCATCGATTTTCAAAGTGATGTTTTGGTCAATACCATCGAAAAATCGCTGTGTGAAATCTCATTGTGTATTCAAATTACCAAGGACAGGCTTTGTGAATTTACGTGTATTAAGTATACAAACAGATTTTAGACAGTCCTATACAAACTGATTTCTAATCACAAAACATAACTTTCAATTTTTTCATTGTAAAAAAATACCACCAAACACCAAGTAAATTTGTTGTACAGAAGAGGAATTTTATTGAAAAAATTTATACAAGTGTTCTTGAACTAGTATCCTATTGAACTATCAAAGCGAAGACCACCAAAGATACAAGGAGCTACAAAAATCAACAACGAAAACGAGTGCACAGACACCATTTTTGACATGGGAAATTTCACGACCTCTTCCAAAAATCAACACCGCAAAAATCGGGTCACTGCCGTATAAAAAAGTGAGGGCCGGCTTGAACAACATGCATTTTTCATGTCAAAAAGGGGCTGCGATGTAGTTCTAAACCAGAAGGTTTTATAACATTTCAAATATACAATATAAAAGAAAAAAATCCAATCTATTCCCCACAGTAATTTTCAGCGACTTTAATTAACATCGCTCATAGTGGTTTTTTTCAAAAAACTTCCTCAATCAGAACGTGTTGTATTTGACCACAAAGATGTGCAGTCAAGAAGTGACATATCATTGTTTTTTTTAATAGTGTGGAATAGTTCAAGACATGTATAATTAATTTTTGAAAACAGTTTGAACACATCTATTTAGTTTAAACGCAGATTTGCGCCCCGATTTCACTGCATTTATTTACATGCTAACTACATATGGAATCAGGAAAAGCAACAGTCTGACCCTTGGAGGGAAGCATGGGAAGAAGAGACGAAGGAAGGCGAGGAAGGAATGTGGACAGAGGGAGAAATACGGGTGGGAAAAGACGTATACAAGAGAGTGGCGGAGGCAACCAGGGAATATGAGGACTTACAGAAACAGATGAAGGTATGGTTGAAGGAGGGACTTATAAGTCCAGAGGAATTGGTGGGGATGAGGTAGGAGGTGGTACGAGCGAACGAAAGGAGAAAGGTATGGATGGATGTGGCAACACTGAGGAGAACACGATATCTGGACGAACAGATAAGGAGGAACGTCCGACAGGCAAGGGAGGAGGGATGGCTGGGTAGACCAGGATCAAATTTGCATTTCAGACGTGTCCGGCCAGACGAAATCTATAAATAAGTTTTTATCTGATAATTCGGTGGGTGATGTCCACACTAGAGATTTTCGTCAAGGTGACTCCCGTTGGGTTTGTCACCTAGTCGTCGATTGGGAGAGGTGATTATTATTAATACTGTGGACATTCAAGTGCAAAACATTCAAACTTTTACCTCATCTTTCTTAGTCAATATTTGAGATACGGAAATGCAGCCGCACACCGTTGGAAAGCTCTTGTCCTAAGCTTTCTAATGCTGGCTTCAGATTTGTCGTATCACTTAAGATTGATAGAGAACGATGTCAAAGTTGGATAGTTTGCCACTTGAATGTCCACAGCAATATTATATAGGAGATTGGTTTTTTTGCAGTCTTTGTTTTCAATGCCAGAAGATTCTTTATTAATATTGTTCAGAATGTTCAAAATTAGTTGTTTTAATGCTATTAGTTAGTATGCTTGTGTTAATTGGGTTACAAGACTCTTTAGAGATATTAAGAGGTTGTTGCTGCAGTTCAGAATTCTCTTGCTTTTTATTAAGAACTCTTCTAAGTCAAGATTAAAAAAGATTGTTTATGATTGTAGACAGAAAGATTGGAGAGAGAAATTACGCATGTCTCCTTTGTCTATTTATAAGCGTGTGAAGACGAACTTAGAAATGGAGTTTTATCTAAAAGGTCATAATTATGAGCGGGGAAGGAGATTAATATCTTTGGGAACAGCGAGTTGTTTTAGGTTTGGGCTCTCCAATCGTGGTTTTGGTTCCCCTGTTGATGTGATTTGTGATATATGTCATAATAAGACTCAATGATTCATGAAACTCATGTTTTTCAAGACTGCATTCCTTGCCTTTCTACCTTATTTACTTTACAGATTCAATGTTTTGGTTCTTGTCTTTCATGGAATAGTTTGATTTCTTCTGATCAATGGATACATCTTTTACACTCAACATGTTTGAATTCGTCATATTCTGTTAATGCTATGAGGCTTTTTCTTAGGAGATTGTTCAAAGACTAACCAGGGGCCTTGCTTCTGGTGTGTCTGTAGGATCATAGTCCCCGACAAGGGGGCTGCCATCCTATCTTACTACTACCACTACTACTACTACTACTACTACTACTACTACTACTACTACTACTACTACTACTACTACTACTACTACTACTATTACCGCCGCTTTTATTCGTATAAAGGGAAAACTTGCACCGTGCTGGCCACTTTCCTCCAATTACTCATAACTTTGCTACTCGCGCCATGCTTCCAACCGTGCTAGCCGACCTCCCAGGCTTGATAGAGGTTGAAATTGCGGATTAAAAAGACCTTGACGGGGACAAGCGGCAAGAAGTGCCGGCCGTCGCGTATGGGGGTCAGTGTAAAGCGGCGGTAAGTGATCGCGTAGCTGTCTAAAATATCTTCCGTCTTCATCTAACACACACACACACACACACACGCACATACGCCGCACGTCGATTCTCTGTACGCGCCTTGAATTAGCCTTGCAGTATGAACCCACACGCAACATGGTGCACACCTTGAATTCACGCGAATCATGAACACACACGAAATATGGTGCATACCTTGAATTCATTCACAACTTTCCAGAGCACCGTGTCGAGAAAGGTAGTGCCGTCTGAGCGGAATAATTCCATCCGCAACGCGGGCTTGGTCCTGTTTTTTCAGTTCTGCCTTGATGATATTTCGGTAGGTATCTCGAAACGTCGAGGTGCAGAAGTAGTTGGAACCCATGAGATACCACGCTGCTTATTTTCGCGGGAAAATCGGAGTGAACGAGTCACACCATCCTGATCTCGTTTTCATATTGTTGCGGCGTGTGCCCCCAGTCATTGGGACGGTTGAGCATGTGAAGTCCTCTGTTCCATATCAGGGCACGAGGCGTGGCCGGGTCCACTACAGGTGCTGAGAAGTTGTTCGGGCAGTGGTATTCGAACACCTCGAAGATGGAGCGCATGGTGGAATCTCCGTCCAGGATCATGTTTTTCCCATGGGAGTAGCGATCGCATATCTCCAGCG
>WBZZ01001506.1:150000-193122 GCA_019918135.1 Paulinella micropora
AGTGTTGGAACTGCCCTTGTTATTGTCAATTCTTCGTACTCCCCTCACGGGTGAGACGATGGATGCGCATGTGCAGAAATGCATCAGCCATTGACAGAGAAGCACTATTATTATTATTATTGTTGTTGTTGTTATTATTATTATTATTCTTATTCTTATTCTTTGAGCATACCGGTCCGTCTGGAAATATTATTATTATTATTATTATTAGGGAGTACATAGGCCATCGGTCCTTTCCATGGGCTGATTGGTATAAAGCTCCTAGAGTAATGTTCTATGCCGTCACTTCCTTTATTCGACCGATTGGTGTGGAGACTTTCCTTATGGAATGGAGGACTGGATGCACATGGCCTTTTGGCTCAGCAATTGGCAGGAGATACACTATTATTATTATTATTATTATTATTATTATTATTATTATTATTATTATTATTATTATTATTATTATTATTATTATTATTATTATTATTATTATTATTATTATTATTATTATTATTATTATTATTATTATTATTATTATTATTATTATTATTATTATTATTATTATTATTATATGGACACCGTGATAGCCCAGTGGTCAAGTTCTACCATCTGGGCCCTGTCGCCAGTTCGATTCCCGTCGGTGCCACCAGTATTTTCATTGAACATACAGGTCTATTTCTGGACTAGTATTTTCATTGAACATACCGGCCCGTCTGGAAGTGTTGGAACTGCCCTTGCGGGGGTGTCATTAGAGATTATCGTCAATTCTTCGTACTTCCCTCACGGGTGAGACGATGGAGGCGCATGTGCAGAAATGCATCAGCCATTGACAGAGAAGCACTATTATTATTATTATTATTATTATTATTATTTAGGGAGTACATAGGCCATCGGTCCTTTCCATAGGCTGATTGGTATAAAGCTCCTAGAGTAATGTTCTATGCAGTCACTTCCTTTAATTCACCGATTGGTGTGGAGACTTTCCTTATGGAATGGAGGACTGGATGCACATGGCATTTTGGCTCAGCAATTTGCAGGAGATACACTATTATTATTATTATTATTATCATTATTATTATTATTATTTTGACACCGTGATAGCCCAGTGGTCAAGTTCTACCATCTGGGCCCTGTCGCCAGTTCGATTCCCGTCGGTGCCACCAGTATTTTCATTGAACATACCGGTCTATTTCTGGACCAGTATTTTCATTGAACATACCGGCCCGTCTGGAAGTGTTGGAACTGCCCTTGCGGGGGTGTCATTAGAGCTTATCGTCAATTCTTCGTACTCCCCTCACGGGTGAGACGATGGAGGCGCATGTGCAGAAATGCATCAGCCATTGACAGAGAAGCACCACTATTATTATTATTATCATTATTATTATTATTATTATTATTATTATTATTATTATTATTATTATTATTATTATTATTATTATTATTATTATTATTATTATTATTATTATTATTATTATTATTATTATTATTATTATTATTATTATTATTATTATTATTATTATTATTATTATTATTATTATTTGGCACCACGATAGAACTGTGGTTAAGGTCTACAATCTGGGACCTGTCGCTAGTTCGATTCCCGTCGATGCAAGTATTTTCAAAGGATATTTTCTTTGAAAGTATTGATCTGTCTGGAATGCTTGGAGCTGCCTTGCGGGGGTGTCAGTAGAGCATATCGTCAAATCTTCATACTCCCCTAACGGGTGAGACGATGGATGCACGTGCAGAAATACATTCGCCATTGACAGAGAAGCACTATTATTATTATTATTATTATTATTATTATTATTATTATTATTATTATTATGATTATTATTATTATTATTCCATCTGAGCCCTGTCGCCAGTTCGATTCCTGTCGGTGCCACCAGTATTTTCATTGAACATACCGGTCTATTTCTGGACCAGTATTTTCATTGAACATACCGGCCCGTCTGGAAGTGTTGGAACTGCCCTTGCGGGGGTGTCATTAGAGCTTATCGTCAATTCTTCGTACTCCCCTCACGGGTGAGACGATGGAGGCGCATGTGCAGAAATGAATCAGCCATTGACAGAGAGGCACTATTATTATTATTATTATTATTATTATTATTATTATTATTATTATTATTATTATTATTATTATTATTATTATTATTATTATTATTATTATTATTATTATTATTATTATTATTATTATTATTATTATTATTATTATTATTATTATTATTATTATTATTATTATTATTATTTTGGACACCGTGATAGCCCAGTGGTCAAGTTCTACCATCTGGGCCCTGTCGCCAGTTCGATTCCCGTCGGTGCCACCAGTATTTTCATTGAACATACCGGTCTATTTCTGGACCAGTATTTTCATTGAACATACCGGCCCGTCTGGAAGTGTTGGAACTGCCCTTGCGGGGGTGTCATTAGAGCTTATCATCAATTCTTCGTACTCCCCTCACGGGTGAGACGATGGAGGCGCATGTGCAGAAATACATCAGCCATTGACAGAGAAGCACTATTATTATTATTATTATTATTATTATTATTATTATTATTATTATTATTATTATTATTATTATTATTATTATTATTATTATTATTATTATTATTATTATTATTATTATTATTATTATTATTATTATTATTATTATTATTATTATTATTATTATTATTATTATTATATTATTATTATTATTATTATTATTATTATTATTATTATTATTATTATTATTATTATTATTATTATTATTATTATTATTATTATTATTATTATTATATTATTATTATTATTATTATTATTATTATTATTATTATTATTATTATTATTATTATTATTATTATTATTATTATTATTATTATTATTATTATTATTATTATTATTATTATTATTATATTATTATTATTATTATTATTATTATTATTATTATTATTATTATTATTATTATTATTATTATTATTATTATTATTATTATTATTATTATTATTATTATTATTATTATTATTATTATTATTATTATTATTATTATTATTATTATTATTATTATTTTATTATTATTATTATTATTATTATTATTATTATTATTATTATTATTATTATTATTATTATTATTATTATTATTATTATTATTATTATTATTATTATTATTATGAAAAGACTAAATGAACAAAGTAACGACGGACCGGAGCGGGGCTCCTGGCTCACCCTCTCTCTCAGCACTCTTCGTGCTCATCCTGCGGATGCCATGGGGTTGCTCTGGCGGAGGGTTATGGGGTGGTGGGTACACGTGCACGGGCCTGTCACTCTGTGCTCTCGGTAGATGACTCACTTGCAGCGTTTATCGGACGCAGGGTGGTTTGCCACGACACCTACCTCGATGATGCACAGCGGGTCCTGCCTCGTGCCTGGTTACGGATGCAGGTGAGTGTTTGTGTGTATTCCTATACATACGTACACGTATGCTTTTTAAGGGTTGAGCTTTAAATAACCCCACCTGGGTCCTCATTTATCGAGTTTACAACTCGATCAATGCGGCACCGGGGTCCCGTACCACTTATGTCAGGTTCTTATGCGAAGAGCGCGGCCGCTAGTGCTGGCCCTATGGGTCAAGGCGGTAATCCTTCAGGTTTAGACGTTCCCGTGGGAGTGCGCCTGCGGGTGGTGATGGCTACTCGGCCGGGGTGGGGTGGTCGAGTGCTCGCGTACCTGACGGGCAACCTGAATCACGTAAAGCCAGCAATCCTGCTGCATCTCGATCACCCTCCCCAACCTCGGAAGAGAAGTCACGTCCGGAAAGGTCTGGTCACGGCGTGTGGCAAGCGGTACCGCCACCGAGGAGGTGGCGGAGGAAGGTACGAAATGAGCTGGATAAGAGATGTTGCATAGTATGGGGGCTATCGCATGTCTCTCAGACAGTGGTCATGGCGCGAGAGCTCCGAATTCTCGGTCTCGGGGAAGTCGAGGTGGAATTCGCGGGCAGAGGTAGTGGGCGACATTTGCGGATTAAATGTGCGTCTTGTGAGGAGGCGGAGAAGATGGTGCGGCTGCTGCGGGAGCGTAAGTTCTTCACGGGAAAGGTTCACGTTGCGACGGGTAGGACTTTCCGGGAAAGAGAGAAGCAGCGGGCTGCACGGGGGGGTGCCCAGTATGTAGAGATGCAGAGGGAGCTTCGCAAGCAGGGGTTTGGCTACTGGGTGCTCGACGTGGAAGTCGACGAGCCCCAGGGCGAAGCCTCAAGCGGTGAATCTCCCTTGGCGGAGTGGGGCGGGATGCGGGAGCTGGAGGAGCTGGGGCGGAGGGTGCAGGATGGGCCGTGGAGGGTGGCGGAGGGCTCCAGGCGGGCTCAACCGAAGCGCAGGCATCGGCATCAGCTTCGTTCTTCCCAATTTGTGAAAGGCTTCCCACTGAGGGTGGCCTCACATAATTGGCAAGGCAAAGTGGGTGCGGATAGCCCAGGCTTTGGGGAATGGCCGGAGCACTACAAGGAGCGAGGCTGGGTGATCGTCGGAGTCCAGGAGCACAACCTATCGTCGCAGAAGGTGGAGAAGCTCCAAGTCGACGGCTTCGCAGTCCTCGGCAAAGCGGCTGCAACTGGTGCGGGCTCGCGTCTCTTGGGGGGAGTCTTGACGTTGGTGGCCAACTATCTGGCACCGTGCGCTACCATTGTACAGGCGCCTGTTCCACACCCACAGCAATTGTGGGTGAGGCTGTCGTCTGGGAGCGCGACGGCGTCGGATGTGTTCGTCGGCAACGGCTACTTCCCCCAAGAAAATCAACGAGAGGAATCTATTGCAGCCTATGAGGCGTGGCAGGCGGCCGTTTCCTACTTCGCCACCAAAGGTCATGTGGTTACGGTTGGTGATGCTAATGCTAAGCTGGGGCCCGCCAGAATAGCGCGGGAGGAGGGAGTGGTGGGCCTCTTTGGCGAGATAGATGAGAGGGGTAGAGGGGTTAGGAGTGAGAATGGTGAGTTGCTGGCTGCGATGCTTGTTGCCACGGGGTTGCGCAATCTCAGTGGGTTTTCGCAACCACGGGGGGACAAATATTGGTGGTCTAGGCAGGAAAATGTAGGTGGACGAAGGCATCTACTGGATTACATCTGCGTCTCTTCCGAGCTGGCGGAGGAGGCAAGCTTCGGCGTCGACGAGGTAGACCTTGATACCGACCACAAAGCTGTGTGGGCGGAACTGGTCTGGGGGAGACAGCCACCCCCCAAAAAGCAGGTAAAGAGGTACAAAGCATTCAAGGCAGAGCGCTTGATAGGCAGGGTAGTTGAGGGTAAGGAGAGTGAGCTGTCTAAGCTTAGGTTGAAGTACGACGAGACCTTTGCAGCTGGTATATCGGGGCTGTTGCCAGATGGCCTCCCAGATCTATCAGCAGTGGAGGACCCGGATGAGCTTCAGCAGGAGGTAGATAGGGTCGCTAGCTTAGTGGTCCGAGCTTTCACGGGCGCAGCCGTGAAGGTCTTGGGAGTTCGGGTGATTAGGCCAGGGTTTACTAATGCATGGTTTGATGAGAGTCTTAGGGAAGCGATTGCGCGACGGAGAGAGGCATACGGCCTCTGGCGAAGGAATGAGGCCAACCGAGAGGCCTGGCAAAGATATAAAGAAGCGAGGAAGGCGGTCAGAAGGTTATGCAAGGAGAAGAAGGAGCAAGCGTGGAAGCGGGCCCAGAATGACACCGCTGCCAACTTCAGGAGCGCTACCATGGCCACGTACTGGAAGCTGTCAAAGCGTTTGGGCGGGGTTCGGCGGTCGAACGCTTCTGCTCCTGTTCGGAAGCCCGATGGCACTCTGGCATGCACACTCCGGGAAAAACTACAAGAATGGGAAGAATACCGCCGACGTATGGTGGTCCCCAAAGAAAACCAGTTTTTGGAGGATGCATGTGTAGAGGAAGTCGGTTCTGATGAGGAAGCAGCGCGGATTGAGCCCGAGCGGAAGGCCCGCGAAACCTTCCAGTATAACGACAACCTGCGCGACCAATTCGAGGCCATGGCGCAAGCCGAGGAGATCCGGACTGAGACGGGCCCGCTGGACTATGATTACACCGAGAAGGAAGTGGAGCTCTGCCAGGGAAATCTCCAGAATCACAAAGCGTGCTCACCGGATAAGATCAAGAGAACGAGATGCTCAAGTACGGAGGCACGCGGATTGTGAGCTTTCTGGTGCGCTTCTTCAACTGGTTGAAATCGTGCGAATACACCCCCAGCGACTGGGGCAAAGCGATTATCGTCAACATTCCAAAAGGAGGCGACCCAACCGATCCGGAAAATTGGAGAGACATCGCGATTCTGAGCTGTCTGGGTAAGATGTATCTGTCCCTTATGGCGGCGAGGCTTACGGCTTTCATCGATCAGCCGGGCAGGCTTCGCCCAGAGCAGGGTGGGTTCCGGCCAAAACGTAGTACGGGGGACCAGATTTTTGTCCTTAAGGAGCGTCTGCGCCTTAGACAACAAGCTGGCCTCCGTTCTTTCGTTTTGTTCGTGGATCTGAGAAAGGCATTCCCTACGGTTTGGCGGGCCGGGTTGTTTCAGAGGCTAACCCAGATGGGGGTACAGGGCAAGTTCTATCGCAGTCTGCGGCGTTTTTACCGAAGAACGTCATCGCGAGTGCTAGTCGATGGCGAACTCACTGGTGAAGTGCTGGAAGAGATGGGAGTTCAGCAAGGGTCGCCGTTGTCACCGTCGCTGTTCAACGTCTTCATGGATGAGCTAACGGTCCGAATCGCGAAAGAGTTGGAGATCGAGGACCTCAACCGCATCGAAGACATACGGACCCTGCTTTACGCCGACGACGTTGCGGTAATTGCGCATAGTGTCACGGAGCTTCAACAGATTGTAAATGTCGTGGCGACATTCGTGGAGGACTATCGGCTTGAAATCAACCTGAAACCGGGCAAGACGGAAGTCATGCCGATATACGGGCACGCCAAGTCAAAAAAGTCGCCCCCATGCGTGAGGTTCCGGGGCAAGGTTCTCAACGTCACCGACCACTACAAATACCTGGGAGTTCTGCTCACGGACACCCTCTCCGATAAACCGCAAGCGAAGCGGGCGGCGGAAATCACTGTAGCGGGAACGGCTGCCTGCTATCCCCTCTGGATTGCCCATGAAGTTCCAGCGCGTCTTCGGCTGATGAATTGGCAGCAAATGGTTGGCGCAAAGTTGCTTTACGCATCGGCTTTTTGGGATCTGCCGGGCGCCAACAAGCTGAGTAAGCTGGAGGGCGCGTTGGTAGCGCCCCTGCGGGTCATCTTAGGTGTTGGTACGCGCACAAGCGGCTGCATCACCAGGGGTTTAGGCCGCACGCCGAGTTTTAGCATCCTTGCCAAGGCGGCCCGGCTTCGGTTCCTAGGGCGCATCGAGTTACTGGGCAACACAGCGCTAACACGCAGGCTTTACAACACGGGTCGGTGCAAATGGAAGGAAGATACGGAAAATTTGATCTTAGCAGATCACAGGCTGCGGGAGGGCTTGGATGCGCTCAAGCGGGTCGTGAACGAAGATGGCACGGTAGATGATAAGGACTGGCGGGCCGCTCTGGCGAACTGGAACGAGGTGGTAAAGCAATGGTCTGTCCGGCAGGAAGTAGCTGGCTGGGAGCGGCAGGCTAAGCCCTCTGATGTGCTTAGGGTGCTGCTTAGCCAGATGTCTTCCCGCTCTGCTTTCCCACGTTGGCGGGCGCTGGAGGGGGGAAGTCACAACCTTATCAGAAGGCGATTGTTGAGCTGCAACAATCGCCTTCGCCTCTACCGATCCAAATTTGGCTCATGCTCGCCGGACTGCTCAAGCTGTTTCGCCTTGTGTGGCACTGAGGTTAACGAGTCGTTACGTCACTTCCTGCTGGATTGCCCAACGTTTGCGAGCTCTCGTGAGGCACTGTTTAAGTTTATCGATGAGGCGCAAGCCCGGCAGCCCCTCGTGCTGAATCGAGGAGGGCTTTATCACAGGGAACTGCGGGAGGCAGAGGAGGAGATGAGGCTCTTCAAAGAGGAATGGCTGAAGGGGGAGGATGAAAAGATGGCGGCGATGCTCGGCGTTTTGTTTATCCCTGTCCCAGAAGAGGTGGAGGAGGAGTTAGGAAGGTTTGTTGCCACCATCTGGAAGGAGTGGGAGGAGTTGGAGGCGCAGACCAGGGAGGCAGAGGGGGCGGAGGAGGAGGAGGAGGTGATCGACCTCACGGTCGTTCAGGAGGTGGGTAGAAGGAGGGGAAGGCCTAGTCAGGTAGAATGTCTGGCTAGATCTGTTGTAGGTGGAGGTCAGCGCAGCGTCGCGGACTTCTTCTCGGCAGATAACTCCTCTCACTCCTTGCACCCACTTGCACACAGCACGCTCATTTGCACATTGCACTGCCAGTCGAGTCTTTGGAGCGGAGCCGCGTCACCGAACGGTCCCGTGCTACCAATGGAGGCACATGTCCGACAGGATCAAAGGCCAATTGACTGATAAGTCTATTATTATTATTATTATTATTATTATTATTATTATTATTATTATTATTATTAGGGAGTACATAGGCCATCGGTCCTTTCCATGGGCTGATTGGTATAAAGCTCCTAGAGTAATGTTCTATGCCGTCACTTCCTTTATTCCACCGATTGGTGTGGAGACTTTCCTTATGGAATGGAGGACTGGATGCACATGGCCTTTTGGCTCAGCAATTGGCAGGAGATACACTATTATTATTATTATTATTATTATTATTATTATTAGTAGATGAGGCGTGAATTTTATAGATAAATTCACGCCTCATTTTCTGTTTTGGCGCTCTCCTATTAATCTCCCGCACAATCAATACAAGAGCACAAAACACCCCAAAGAGCCCCCTACAGAGCACGCAAGAAAAACATATATTACACAATAAGAAACTATTTAATATAACATATACTGAATGGACGACATTCACCAACTTAGAAAACAGAAGAGAAACGAATACTTAAAAGAAAGAAGGAAGAATAAATATATATGTGTCTGTGGTAAAACAATAGGTATATATAGTAAATACACACACGAGAAAAGTCAATCTCATAAAGACTTTTTCGCAGAAAAGCAAGATGTTATAATAAATGGTTATCCTTGCACTATGATAATTAGAAGAAATGACGATATAGAAAGATATTATAAAAAATAAATAATAACTAATTTTATTTTAAACAAATTATATTTTTATAGATATAAATGACGACGACAAGAGTTGTAGGTGTTTCATTTGAAGGGCGACAGGATAATATTGTATATCTACGAAGAAGTAATGAAAAAGTTTTCATTAAACACGAGCCAGAAAATAAGTTTGATAAAAATACGATAAGGGTTGAAACTGAAAGCGGTAAGCATTTGGGGTATATTAATAAAAATTTAGCACTATTATTAAAATTTGAAGGAATACAAAGAGTATATTATTCAACTTATGGAGGGAGAGATGGAAAACATTATGGACTAGAAATTACTATCCCCTAATAATTATTAATTTAAATTAAAGATTATTTTTTTCTACATATATATAACATGGGTGGAAAACTATTATACAGACGCCAGAAGAAAAAAGGAAGCAATGCGAAAAAGAGCCAGAGAGTTTATTAAAAAAGACCCAGAAAGACACAAGCAGAAGTCCATGGAATATTATAATAAAAATAAAACAGCGATAGCAGAAAAAAGAAAGAAATAAAAGGGAAGAGGTAAGCAGGCTTTGCTTAAATTAAAAAGAATGGAGGATGCATTAAAATGAATTTCTATTTAAGGATAATATATTATTAGTTATAAATATAACAGATAATTATTTGATATTTTTCTCAATATTTTATATTCCCAACAATATAAAATCATATGCAACCACCATTACCACCAAGACCAACAAAGAAAAATGTAGAACTCTTAAAGTCAAAGGCGAATTTAAGGGAAACTAAGACACGGGAGACTAAACAGAGGGAATATAAGGTTGTTGAACTAAGACCGATAAAGAACAGAGGGATAAACGGCTATACGTATCCATTCAGAGAACTTGATATTAACTTCTATGATATGGATGCGATTGAATTAACAATTATGAGAGCGGTAAAGGATGCAAAAAGTAAAGGTATGACAGGAGAAGCAAGCCTACATGTTAAGTTTGGTTATATAACAGATGCTGATGATAGTAAGTTTTTCAAATGGAAAACTTTCAATGCGGTTAAGTTAAAAGATATAGACGATTTATTTCGTGCTATATATTTATATAATGAAGAAAACCTTGAAGCCAGCGCTAACGGATATGACCGAATTACTCAATACATGAATGTTGAAATTATCCAAGAGGACGGGGGCGGATGTAATGAAACGGGAAGTGATAAGAAACATAAAACAACAGAAGGAATTCATATTAACCCACGAAGCAAAGATAATAACTGCTTCTTCTATGTCTTCAAGGATACATTGAATTTCCCAATAAAAGGAAAATCAAAACTGAATAAAAAAGTATGTAATGATATCAGAAAGGAGTTTAATCTTGAATCCAATTCATACATACCTTTTTCAGTTGGATTTGAAATATTGAAAAAGTATTGTATTGAAGGAAAATATTTTGAAACGACAGACTCATCTTCAAAACAAACATTTAAAAACTTTACAGACCCCTTAATTACTGCGGATGTGCTTTGTTATTTAGCAAAAGGACATTACTTAGGTTTTGTAAAAAGAAATAAAAACAAGTGTCCTAATTGTTTTACTGAATATTATAATAAACACACTTGTAATAATAAAAGGGTTTCATATGCGAAAGCAAAACTCAGACAAAAAGATAAACAGGTAAGGTCATTATTAACTTCCTTCAAAGAAATGAAATACAACAATCAGGATGAGATATTTCATTATGATTTTGAAACATTTACAAGCACATATGAATTACATACTCCTTATATCGGTGGCTACACAATCGCTGATATCGGGTTTAGATATGTAGCGGGTGATAATTGTATATCCAAACTTCTTGATATAATCCTTGAATATGTTGAAAAATTAAAGGAGCGAAATCCTAAGGCTACATTATATGTTAATGCATTTAATGGTAGTAAATTTGACCACTACTTCTTTCAAAATGAATTTATCAAAAGAAAGATAAAAATCACACCATTAATAAATAATGGGGCTATTATTTCAATGGAATACAAGAACATTAAATTCTGGGATATGTGTAAGCACACAGAGGGAAGCCTAAAAAAGAACCTTGAAACATTAGGATGTAATGTATTAAAGGGCGACTTTGACCATAGCAAAGGGAAAAGGTGGGAAGATGAGGAAACGAAAAAAGAATGTTTGACATACTTAGAGAAAGATGTTATGGGGCTTAAAGAACTTCATGACACACTAAACAAGCATAAAACAAACCTAACCGCTTTCATCTCTACTTCTTCATTAACATTCAATCTATGGAAAAAGAAGATAGACGGAAAGTATATGACAACTACCTAATTTAAAACAGGAGAAGGATTTTAGAAGAGCGGTATATGGTGCTAGAACTTACCCAAGCAAAAGAAGATTTATCTCTAAGCAATATGAAAAATATAAAAGAGGTGAAATAAGTTTTGATGAGATTGTTGATTATATTATTGATGCTGATGTCGTCTCACTCTATCCAATGGCTATGTTAGAATTATTTATGACGGGTGAAATCAAGGAGTGCGAAGGCGAAATGAAAGGAAAAATGGGGATATATAATGTTGATTATGTATGCCCTAAAACTTTACTTCATCCGCGAGTGCCATACAGAGATAGCAAAGGTTGTTTGAAGTGGGAGTTAAGAGACATGAAAGACCAATGGCTTACATTGATATTGAAGATATGATTGAACTTGGATATCAAGTCAAAATCAATCGGGGCTATTACACGGAAGAACCAGTATTCAAAGATTATATATTGGACTTATTCAAGAAAAAACAAAACTCAAAGAAAGGCACTCCACAATATTTATTAGCGAAGTTGTTTATGAATGCTTTATACGGCAAAACCATCCAGAGACCAATAAACACTACGAGCAAATATATATCTAAAAATCATGAGTATTGGAAATTCTGGGCTAAGCATGTTATAACAGATATTGAAAAATTCAATGACGAACTTTGGCTTATATCAGGTATTCCACGAGATGAATATGAAAAAGAAGAAAAATTACAAAACCCACACATTACGGAGCCTTCATATTAGCATACAGCAGACGAATTATGTATAAGTATAAGACTGAAGCAAACCCAGACAACGACCCTGACAGAGACTATTATTATACAGATACAGACAGCATTCAATCACATGTGAATAATATTGAAAGAATAAAAAGGTTTGGTGATAAAACAATCGGCGGAATGGATGACGACTTCGGGAAGAATTGTAAAATAATTAGGGGTATATGGATAGCACCAAAATTATATATGTTAAAGTATGTAAAGAAGGATGATAAAGAAACACACTTCCATTTCAGAGGTAAAGGCTTAGACTTAAAGAAATTAAATCCCGCTTCATATGAATTAATGGACAAGGGTGAAAGCCTAACACACACAAGAGACTTCATAATGAAGAAGATACACACAAGTAGAAACAGCAAACAGCAACACATTGAACACTTTAGCATACAACACCAAAAGAATGTAGTAAAAGTCGTTAATAAATCGCGATGGTGTGGGCGAGACTTCTACACAGATAATGATAGTATCCCTTACGGATATCAAACGATGTTTATCAACAAACGAGAGTTGCGGTAGCAACGAAAGTGAAGTTGATAAATATCAATTGATTAATTTTTTTCAATAAATTTTTTACCATTCTATATATACCAATGACTACCCTCACCAGACTATGCGAGAAGTTTGAGAAACTCTCTATTGAAAATAAAAAGAAAATTTTCTCTTACCGATGTTAAAAAGATAATTACTGACGAAATCCAAATGATTGAAAATGCACGGGCAGGCAAGCCAAAGGATACTTTTCCATTTGGTAAGTATAAAGGTAAGAAAATTCAAGATGTAGCGGTTATTGATAAGCCATACCTTGAATGGGTTATGAAACAGCCGTGGTTTGAGAAATTTACGGACATTAAAAGTGAAGTAAAAAAATACATTTAATAAAAAATAAAATTTTACTATACATATATCAATGACAGACCTGAGCACCAAACAGGACTACTTGAATGAAATTGAAAAATGGAACCTTGATGGAGATGTCAAAAAGCCAACCATTAAATGGACTAAGCCTGACATTGTTTCTTTCTATGAGCAATACAAGCCAAGGGATGACAATGTGAAAGTAGTTATTCCGTTGGAGGCTATAACAGATATAGAAGAAAGCATACATTCTACAGCGAATGCTACAGAATGTACAGAAGAAGGATGTATATTAAGGAAAGCGAGTGAAGGTGAAGAGATAGCCACTAGTGTGAGCGATGTTATTCGTATTGTAAAAGAAGATATCAAAAAAAAAAATATATCAAATCACTCACACATTCTTTTTTTGCTTCAATGATCCTCTATAAAGTTAGCAATAACATTAATATTACCCGACCCGCCTGCCGACACAGCCTTTTGTGTGAATGTCAAAACATCGTTCGGTGTTAATTGAATATCATAAGTTCTGAGATTAATTTGTTGAGTTGAGGTCGCATTAACATAAATCTTAAAAATTGTTGTTCCGTTCGCGATAGCAGTTGCTTTTGTGTCTGTATCTACAATTGAAGTTTTAGCATCAACATCAACAAAACCCGCCCCAGTCAGTGTTCCGTTCAATACCATTCTGACGACATTAGCCTTAGTATCTTTATTTGTAATACTTATCAAAGATGGAAAGACATTTGAATTGTTAGTTAGGCTATTATTGTATAGTGCTTTATTTCTGATACTTAAAATGGGGCTTTCAGTTATATTACCTGCTTCACTCCCTTCCGCCGTATTTGTAATACTTATATTAATTGTGTTGGTGCCTTCAACAAACAAACTACAACTTGCTGTCTTCAGTCTTTGTATTCCAACTCCAGCATTATTATGAACAATTCGTGCTACAAATGGCAATGTAGTATTCCGCAGACTGACACCAGTATTGCTATTCGCATACCTAATTGTATGGACTAACTGAAATTCGCCTGTCTTTGGATTTTCAATAGAAAACTTAATAGCACCAAAACCTAAGTATCGAAATTGAATTTGAAATGCATTTCCCTTTGTCCAGTCTAATACAGGCATATCTCCTGTTCCGTCGCACGGGTCATCCCAATACACTTGATAAAATGCGTTTGGGGTTCCTCCTATACAATGTAGAATACTCATTCCTTCATCTCTAGTTTTGTAAAAGTAGAAACCATTAGATAAATCGTTATCTCCGATACCTATCCACGAATAATAATCTTCGGTTTCGTCTGTTGCCCATGAAGCAGTGAAGCGGGCTACAACACCCATACCAGTGCGATATTTTATTTTCTTTTGCTTACCATACTAGCATCAGCGGTAGCATTAGCAGTCGTTTTAGTTCCGCCATATTATTCAGAAATGAAACACTCGCATTTGTCTGAGTTAATGTCCATATCCGTGTATTAATGGTATATGGAAAGATTTCCTGTAATACTGGTGTTAAGGAACTGGTTAGGGTTTCACCAAAAGCGGTCTTCATATGATTAGTTTCAACGTGTCCATCATATCCAACACTGACATTTATAAATTTGCCGTCAGGATTTTCTGCGATTAAATTTCGTTGGTGAGACATTGATATTTTATAATTGCGCTCACAATCTCAAACTTGTTTGAGATATCCCACTTATTATAAAAAATCGTTTTTTATTTTGAAAAAAAAATAATGAATCTATTAATCTTTCACGATGTTTATGAATGATATTTTAGAATCTCGCTTCTATCTGGCTAATCGCCAGATTTCTCGCTCATTCTAAAACATCGATGTTTATCAACAAACGAGAATGAGTGAAACGAATGAGAGTGTACTTGATAAATATCAGCGGATGAAAGCGATGCTCATAAATATCAACTCATCAAAATTTCAATCCCCTTCACAAGCACACTTCGTTGAAGAATTGCAAAAGTGTAATGGTTAAGATTAGCACCCGCAGTAGTTGAGACAAATTCATATCGCCTCTCGGTGTCTAGGCTCAGACCACTTACCTCATAGCCGTCAGTATCCTTATCGCACAGCGGGCAGTTATTGTCCCAAGTATCCACATGAAACCAGTTGTAATGATAGACATCGCTGTTTAGGATGGCACTTCCCTTCAACTTATCCTTCAAAATCATATAGTCCTCATTCTCAGAGGTGTCAATGTCAAATTGTTGAAGACGAGAACCATCCAGAGTTGTATAATATGAAATAATCTTCGCATCCGCTCTGTTATCATTGTCGAAAGCAGTATTTTTATTTTCGTCGTTGTACGAAATTTTGGCTTGCTGTTGAGAGGTTCTGTTTCCAAGAGATAGGGTATTCAATCTTAAACGGGAAACCTTCTCCCGCAATCTTCTGCTGTACACCAAGGACAACATTTGGGTCAGTCTCTACGGCAAGAAACAGATTCAAGTTTGAAATAGTAGCACCAACAGCCACCTGTGCAGCACCAGTAGAAATACTACTTGCATCAGTTCCATAGAAAGTAGAGCGGTTAGTACCCTCCCACACAATTCGCAAATCCAAAATTTCATTAAAACCGATAGTCTTATCTAATTCAAAAATAGTTCCAAAAATCATACCCAACGGAAGTTTAACTTTAATGACGGGGGTAGGCGTTTCATTACCGCCTCCTTCAAAAATACTTAGCCTCCTCAAAAGGAACATTAACAAGGCTATAATTTCCAGCAGTGCTATCAGCGAGAGCGGTATCATTATGACGGCGGGCATTAACAAGTGGCACTTTGTAATAACCTTGAACTGCAGCAACCACTCCAGCAGTATTGGCGGCATCAGTAATTGCTTTTCTTTCTGCTACACTTCCGATTTCAACTTTTCCAGCATTACACTTTTGAAGCATAGCCCCGCTAGATACACCAGCCCCGTGGTTTTCAAGTGCCATAAATTTTTCATATTTAATTTCGGGCTTCCAAATCATCTTAGTGTAATTACCCACGTGTTGAAGATTACATAAATATTGACCGCTTCGGTTTCGCAGTTCAATTCTTTGTATCATAGGCAAGCAATCCATAAACATACGATTATAACCAGCAGATGCGGCAGGGGTGTAAGTAAATCGCAAGACAGACCTCGCAAGGTTCAAAGGGCGGGTAGGAATTTCAAAGGTGCTTTCAAGTCCACCAGCAGTTGTGAGAACAACATCAGCAGACCCTTCACGGGCAGTAAGTTTGTTCAATTCATACTTACCCGTGAGCAGTTCCTTAGTTTGATGGACAAGTTCTCCTCCGTATTGGACAGGCATTTTTTCTTTTTGATATTTTAGAATTTCACTTTGTGCTTCGCACTATCGTTTATTCTAAAACATCTATTTTTTTATTAAAAAATAAATAATTGATATTAACTTACTTATAATCGATGTTCATAAACCGCACGAGAATGACAATGAAAGTGCGGATTTATGAATATCTTGATTTCAACAAATTGAAGAATGAATTAAATAAACTAAAATAATTAGTTTCACGATAAACCAATAATGTCATAACTATTCCCAAACCATTAAGATTAATTGCTTGGTCGTTTTCGTCCGTCAAGTAAAACCTAAATACATTGTTTGAACTTGCGGACAATGTTTTACCATACTCAGACCCGCTTCCATCATAGATAACAGAGCCAAACGGGATTTCGTTGGCCGTGTATATTTCTTGTAGCATGATTATCACCTTCATTCACTAAATCCGATTGAAGATACAGAGTTTTTTCACCAGTTAGAATAATTACATTTGGCGATTTATAAAATTATTGGCGAAGAAATATGTTGAGTTTCTATCAAAACCCAGAACCTCGTGAATGCGGGTATCAGCATCAAATATAAACCGCGGTTGAATACCTCCGTTGTTTGAAACACTAAATGTTAATTTGCCGTCTTCAGGGTCTATGTTGGTATTATCACTGGATACCACATAAGTATAGTCATTCAGACTTTCTGCGGTTAGCACCTCTGCCAGTTTATTTTTTAAGTTATTCATTGTGTAGTTTCCCTCAGGTATCGTAATTAAAGCCTCATACCCGTCTTCGGATAGTATAAAAGTATTATATGGTGAAGCCACAGAGTAATACGATTTCGGCACATAGATATGAAGAATTTTACAATGTGTGGGATTGTCTAGTGATTTTAAGTTTATTTCGTGTGTAAAGTCGCTGTCTGTACCAGTTATTCTATTTTTACTATTTATGTAATAGATACCCGAACTTCTCCCTCCCTTATAGTCCATGATATAGATATTTTAGAATAGCGCTTTCGTTTCACTCTCGCTTATTCTAAAACATCGTTTTTTTATTTTGGAAAAAATTAAATGGGATACGATATTTGTAAAACACACGAAAATGAGTGAAACGAATGAGAGTGTGGATGTACGAATATCTTTTATAAAAATATTATTCTTTTATGAGCAAGCGAAAATGAGCGTAGCGAATGAAAGCGATGCTCATAAAAAGGTGTCAAATCCATAGCCATTCTGTGCTTTTAATTTCTTCGCTTCTTCTTCTTTTAAGTCTGTATAGCCACTGGCGAATTTAAATCGCACTCCTTTCGCCCGGTCCATTAAAAAGCGCATAGCAAACCATCCGCATGTGTCGCTTGTATCAGATTGCTGTTTTACTTGATTAACCTTCATTAACAAATAACTATCGGGGTTGCTTTTATCTATTAGTTGTTTCATTTGTTGTTGAAAGTCTTCCGTTGGTTGGTAAAGTGCTAAAGGGTCATACACTTCAACACTCCTGTCTTTATCTAGACTTATCCATACTGCCATCCAGTGCTGTCCTTTTTCATTGCTAGGGTCGGTATTCATAATAAATCCGTATCGCTTTCTGCTTCCGGGCTTCAACTTGTAGATTTCATCGCTCGCTATCGCTCCGAGATACCATCCATATTTTTTCATTATGTCATCTATTTCATTAGTCATTAGTCCCCGTCCCTCTCCCTCTTGCTGATATTTATCAACTTCACTCTCATTCGCTTCGCTCATTCCCCCAATCTCAAACTTGTTTGAGATATTTGATAAAACATCGTCTGTTTGTGGTTGCTCTGGTTGCTGTGGCGTCTCCGCGACGCTCGGGGGTATGGTAGGGGTGAAATCCCCTCCTCTGGCTGATCTATTTCGACACGTCGAAATAGATCGGGTTGCTGTGGCTCCGCAACGCTCGGGGGTAGCGGTTGGGGCATCCCCTCGTCAATGCTCAAATCATTTGAAACTTGTTTATCCACATTGGGGTCTATAGTCATTTTGCTAGTTAGAGTTTTTACAAAGTCCTTTTTATTCATTGTGTGCTTCCAATCATTGCGGGATAGATTTTTTTAATTATTTTTATTGAAAAATACTTTATCAATTAATTCTTCTAATGTCTTCGCTCCACTACCTTTTTGCTCATTAATACCCATAAACTCTTCATATCTAGCATAATCCGCTACTTTTCTTTTACGTTTTCCTTTTCATTTCCAACATCAATATTAAACCTTTTAATCATGTCAATAATCCACTTTGAAGTGTCTTTGTAATTTAATTTTTTATGTCCGTCACTATCTAGTCTCTTTTTTAAAGCCTGTGCTAACTCTTTTATAGTAATGTTTGGGTGATAAGTTTTTGAAAATGCTGAGATTAAAAATTGATTAATTTGTAAATGTTCAAAATGCTTACCCTTTTCTTCTGCTTTCTTTTCTTCCTTTTCAAGTTTTTCTTTATATTCTTCTGCTAACTTTTTCTGTTCTTCTAAAGATGTCGCTGTGGCTATAGCCATCTGAATATCTTGACTGGCTTTTTGTAAATCTTTACGACTCATCTTTGTTATGAACTTATCTGTATATCCTGCTAATTTCAGTGTTTCAATATCTTTCTGCTTTTGCTTTTTTTCTTCCTCATATGCTCTTTCGTTTTCAATGGCGCTTCATCTCCTAAATTAGGTAATGGAGGTGCTTGTGGTGGTGCTCCTAATGGCGGTGCTTGTGGCTGTCCCTGCTGCGGTGGCATAATATATTGATATTGAACTGGTGGTAATGCTTGTATCCTATTTTTTCTGTCTTCTTCATATTTTACATCTTCTATGAGTTTTTGCTCCCTTCTTAGTTCTCTGGCTTTTTGTTCTTGTCGTTCATTAATATCTGCTAGTTCTCTTTTATGTTCCCTATCCATTATCTCTTGTCTTTCCTTAGCATCTGCTATGTCTTTTCTTTCTTGCCTCTTCTTCTCCTCGTCTAAATCTTCCCGTGCCTTTTTCTCTTTTTGGTCTATCTCATCAATCTTTTCGTATTTCTCCTTTCTGAGTTTGTCTAAGTGGTCATTAATGGCTGTTCTCGTATTCTGTTCAATCTCTGACAGGCTCTGAACTTTTCTTAAGTCTTCTTTCTTTGTTTTTTTCTTTGCTTTTGGTCTGCTTAAGTATTTCATAAAAAGTTTAACAATTTGAAGTGTGCTCATATCATTTGTTTTCTTACCGAAATTAAGATAATATTTTTTACCCTTCTGGATGTAAGGCCTACCGCTTTTATTCCTATAAACCCGCGGGGGTCTTAATTTCTGTTTCTTCGCTTTCTTGACGACCATTGTATATAAACAAACAAAAAATATTTCTTTATAATTTCAAACAAAATATTATCTTTCAAAACTTGAGTGCCCCTCGTCCGCTCTGCCTACCATATCCTAGTTTTGATGCTACAGCACTAACAGTACCAGCGTAAGGTACCCCGACGCTACTTAATGCTCCCGCAGTCCTAGAGATTAACTTATTATTGCGAAGAAATTTATCAACAGCAAAGGCCGTTTTCCCAACTTTTTGCCAGTTAATTTTACCGCCAGCCTGTCCCTTGCCTCCTTGCTTCTTCTTACGACCAGTCTTCTTTTTGCCTCCAGCCATTGTGCTTGAGTTAATTGTTCGTTTGCCGATTGTTGGAATGACTTCAACACGAGTTGTTTTTACTACCATTATACTATGAAAAAAAATATTTATTAATTCTAAAAATATTATTTTAATCTATGATATTTTAGAATTGCGATTCGTCCTTTCGCTCTCTCTCTTATTCTAAAACATCGTTTTCGCTTTAATGGTTTCGATGTTTGACAATAAACGAGAATGAGTGAAACGAATGAGACTGAAATTGTCAAATATCATTATTTTAATCTGAAGTTGACGTTTTTGCGGAGTTCATCATCAACACTTGATACATAAAGAAAATTAAATCGTTCCTTTGTTGCTTCGTGATACTTTTGAAGAAAATAATCAAAATCAAAAGATAAGTCTAAGTGTTTATACACGAGTTCCATTTTGTCCTGAGACTGGCCTGGAAAGATTAATAAATAATCTAACTGCTTAATGGCTTCTGGTCGTAGGTCGTTCAGATACTGGCTTGACATAATCACCTTTGATTTATAGTGTCTGTTCTTTTTTAACAAGTCGCTTACGGACTTATCTCTTAAACCGCTCCCTAAATCGTCCAAAACAAAAACAACCTCTGGAGAAATATACTTACTTGGTCGTTCTTTTGGTGCCTCCTTTATCTGTTTCTTTTCTTTTCCAAAGTATAAAAATTGTGGTTTCTCCATCGGTTCTTTATCGTCCTGTTTAATTTCGCCTTCGTGCTCTTCATCTGGTTTGTTCAGTTTGTCAAGTTCATAATCAATGACATTCACACCATCTGATTTGAGAAATGTATATACAGCCATCGGGTTTCCCCTGTTCTTAAAGTGCTTAACCATTGCTTTATAAATGTAGTCCTTGTGTATTGTTGAAGCAATAATGACAATCCTTGTTTTTCTGTCTGTCGTTCGTTTCAGTATTTCAAAGAGTGCTGTTGTTTTCCCGCTCTTCTTACGGGCGAGTAGAAATATGTTGGCATACGGCTCGTTGAATAATTTATAACCTTTTGCTTTTTTATTTCCATGCCCCTCTTGTTTTACAGGCTTCACCTTGACATTGTTAATCTTAACACAAGAAAGATAAAAGACTCCTGCGCCGTTGGCGCTGGTGGGAGCAAGCCTATCACGGGCGGGGTGTTCCCCCCTTTCCCCAAACCTATATACACTTCGCTGGGTGCTTACACGGGGAGCAGCACTCCCCCCCCCCCCTCTTCCGACATTTGGGTGGGGGAGGATGGCTCGGCAAGGAAAGTACAAGGCTTTAAGCATCTTATATTATTGCTTTTCTAAATTCACACTTTCGCTTCGCTTTCGTGTGTTTTAGAAAATCGTCTTTTTGTGGTATATATCTAACTATTAATTTTTTTACGATGTTTGAGAATAAACGGGAGTGCGACAGCACGAGAGTGAAATTCTCAAATATCAGCCTAAGAACCCTAGGCACACAACAATTCGTCCCTCTAAATTTCCTGTATCGATATTTCCGCTGTCAGTTTCAAGGACTTTAAATGTATATTGTCCGTCGCTCCATCCAACAACACCCAAATTATAACCGAGATTTGAAATGTTTGCTGTGGTGCTGTCCGCAAATGTTCCAATAATTCCAATTCTATCCATGTAAAGAATTCTGGTTTTTGTCTCTGTCTGGTCGTTATAGTAGTGAATAAACTTAACATTCATTTTTGTGGGTGTAAATGACATTTGAATATTCTTGTCGAATGATTTACCCACAAAATCATTGCTTAGAAAAATAATCTTTGGTATTTGAACTCCGACATTGTTTATATATTGTATAATATATTATGTTATTAATATTATTATTTGTTGGGTCTGTGGTAGGTCGGACTGCCTGCGACTTTTATAGCAGAGCAAATCAAACAAAACGAGATGCGTGTGTTTATTGTATTCAGAAAGGTATTGAAACCAAATTTAAATGTGTGTATAAGCCTCAAAGCGACTGGTGTGTTAGTTTTGATGAAGCCTTGCCGTTAATGTGTTCGGGTAGTGATGCTTATTGTATAAAATACACTTATACGAGTGCTCACTTCTTACTTGAAGAAGGTGATGGAAGGCAAATTCCTATGAGTAAAGTCAAAATACCGACATAAGTATTAGCGACCTCGCACGGCAAGTTCTTTTCAGATAGCCTTACGATACAAAGGGTTATAATGGCAATGATGACACCCATTTGAAATAAGTATTTAATAAGTCGGCTGTCTGTCGGTCTGTTTTTCATGCAACAACAATTCCAGTTATCTTCCAATTCGTGCTCTACTTTTTTTTCCTCAGTCTTTAGTTCTACTTCAAGAACACGAGACTTTAATTCTGGAGTTAGTTCGCCATCCATATCCATAATAGGTGGGGGTCTGTGAAGTCTGGTTGTATTATTTGACATTATCAAGAACGGCCACTCTGATTTCTGCTAATTGATTTGCTTGGTCTTGTAGTATATTAAGTAAAAGTTTATTTTCTTTTTCTAAATTAACTACCTTTTCTGATAATTGTTGAACCGCTTTAATTAACGGGGCGATAAACTCGGAATAACCTATACCATAACCGACATCGCCACTATCAACACATTTAACATCTTCTGGATTAACACTCACACCTTTCAATTCGCATTCTTTTCTTTGCTTTGGACACGGAACCATAATTGCTTCTTTTATAAAACCGCCAAAATCTAGCATATCCATTTCTGTTAATACGATTTCTAATTCCTGTGCTATCAAACCCGTTCTTTGTTTCTTGTTGTCGTCAATCATACGATAGCAAACTGGATTTAACTTATTAATAAAATCTAAGCCTAAGCATTCCTTTATATCTTCTTTTTTCTCCTGTCTGAATATTGAATTGGATTAGACAATACCCATAATTGTCCATCGCTTGCTTTCAAAGACATTAAAGCAGTATTTGAACTATTCTCCCATATGAACCCACTCGGTGAAGAATTATTCACTCTAAATCTAATAGCATAAGAAGTTAATCCTCCGCCTACTCCTCCTGCCGGTGCTGTTCCTCCACTTAATGATTTACCCGAACCAGACTGAGACATATAAATTCCCCAGTTTGAATCACTGGTATCCCATACAAATATTCCTCTCGCATTCGTCCCGTCTGTTTGTCCTTGAATTCCTATTTTCGCTCCATTATTAGTTGTGGTAGTTAGCACCCCAGAGTATGTAATCCCCGCATTTGCCGTTAGTAAGCCACCAGCAGTTATTGCCTTCGTTGTTAATAAGCCTGATGTTCTATCAATTGTCATTGCGGTGTTAAATGTTATATTACTTCCTACCGCTACCCCTGACGCATATTGAAAAACAAGATTAGTGCCTTTGGCTATCATAAAATTTGAGGTAGTAGAACTTGACTTATCATTAGCCGCGCCATCCCAATAACAATCAAATTTTAATGATATGTCGCTATGACTATTGTTAATTAATTGAAAACAAGGATAATTTGGATCGGCTGTTGTAAATGCTTGTATATGCGGCCCTGCTACACCAGATGTCCCGTATAATTCTAATCCACCAGTGTATGCCGCCAATCCTCTCGTTGTTCTTCCCAATATTAATGGTTTATCTTGTGCGATCGTTATTTTGTCACTTGTTGCCAATGTTGTTGTTGATATACCCGCACTTGCTGTTAATAAGCCCGCAGTGCTTACATTCATCGCCTCAGACCATGTTATATTGCTTCCTGCTGTTATTCCTGATTTATAGTTAAAAGCAAGTTTGTTTGAGTTTTTGTATATTTGAAAGTTTGAGCCATCATTACTTGATTTCCAGTTTGCGCCGTCATAATAAGCATCAAAACTTAAGCCTATATTGTCATGCGTCCAGTTCAATAATTGAAATGTTGGATAAGCATCAGCCGTTGTTATTGCTTGTAAGTGTGCTCCTCCGATATTTGAAGCCGTTCCATATAATTCTAAACCACCTGTCGCCCCATTCACTGATTTTGATGTGTTTCCTATAATTATTGGCCTACTTATATTTGATGTTAGTGATGTTGTTATTTTGTCGCTTGCCGTTAATGTAGTTGTAGTTATTCCTGCGGTTGAAGTGATTGATGTTCCCGTTATTGTTCCACCAATTGTTATGTTGTTTGAGTTCATATCTAAGGCTCCATAAAACCGCATACCCCCAGCATTGTTAAAACGGACGATGTCAGATGAAGCACTTTTATTATCCAAAAGTTTTGAAATATAAAGTCCCGCCCCTTTTACATCAAATGCGACATTCGTAAATACATAACCTCTTTGGTCTGCTGTTCCACTTGTAGCGGTATTGAGAGTAAAAAAGAAATATTGATAATCACCTGTTGTCTGTGAAAAGAATATATCTCCTCCATTTTGGTTTAATATCCTCGCACCATTATATGTTATATTTCCACCATTAGTGATAGTTTGATTATTAAAATCGGCATTGTTCGTTAAAGTTAGATATTTTATCGTAGTGCTCGTCCCGTTGAATGTTTTACTTCCTGTTGTGGTTTGGTCTGTTGTTAGTTTCACATAATTATCATCCAGATATTGCCTATTTACCGCTTCATTCGCATTTTGTGGTGCTCCTAGATTAACAATCCGACTGCTATTACAATCTAAGCCAGTAGCATTAAACCACGAAACAATTGTCCCGTCCATAATAAAACTTTTTTTTTCGCAGAAATTTCAAAGTTGTAATATGTTGCCGTGTTCATATCCAAACTAGCAATTGAACCAATATTACTTGTAGAATTGAAAACAATGAATGTTCCCTTTGTTGTTGAATTGATTGAGTTTCCAGTAATTTCAACACCACTGCTATATGTCTTAATTCCTGCTATGGTTTGGTTTCCTGAGGTTTTAACTGCCGAAGTATCAAGAACAGAAACATCCACACCATCAACCAGATTTACATTTGTTATGCTTTGGTTTCCCATATTTAGCCCTCCTGTCATACTAGCAGTGCCGTCTAATCTAAGAAAGGGTGATGCCACGTTTCTCCATTGTCCAGTGCTATAAATGAGTAGTTGATTATCTGTTGTTGTTGTTATAATCACGTCGCTATGTGTATCAATACTTCCACTCGCCGACACTTTCGCCGTGTTCGTATCGTGCTCTGATAGCCAAGTTGTGATAGACCTGCCATTTAGTTGATTTACATTTGTTATGCTTTGGCTTTTCGTATCAATCCCCGCACTCGCATTTATTATACTGCTAAATGTTTTAATTCCTCCTATGGTTTGGTCTCCTGTTAGTTTAACCACCGAACCATCAACTGCGAGATTAGCGAGATTAATTCCATTATACGTAGAAGCCCCCGAAATAGCATAACCATTCATATTTAGCGCCCCCGTCATACTAGCAGTGCCGTCTAATCTAAGAAAGGGTGATGTGGTGTTTCTCCATTGTCCCGTGCTATACATAAGCAGTTGGTTATCTGCTGGGAAGCCTGTTATTGTCACATCGCTGTGGCTATCTATACTTCCACTCGCTGACACCTTATTATTATTGCCTTGCTCAAATATCCATTCATCAACATCTTTGGTATTTAGTAAATTAACTCCTGTTATATTCTTCCTTCCCATACTAATATTGCCGAATTCATCAACATTTATCGGAAATGTTTTATTTACCCAGTTTATTGAATTATATGTTAGATAACTATTCATTGCTATTGGTGCGGTTATAACCACATCTGAAAGTGTATCAATTGAACCAAGGGCTGTATTCTTCCATTTGCCTTCTACATCGTTGTAAGTTAAGTATTGACCGCTCGCTTGTGCAAATATGTTTGTGTCTATCAAATTATATAAACTGGTTTGGTGCGGATTGGAAGTATTAGAGCGGTGTTGAGTTGAGGCTTTGACTTCGTCATTATCCCTTACTCGTTGCTCTGTGTAGTATAAACGGCTTCCTTCTTTGATATCCGTAGTTGATTTTAAAACGAGACGTGTATCAAATTGGCCGTCAGTGTAATAAAGATTTACGGGGTCGGCATCTTCTGGCACTCTGTCTGTGTTTAAGCCTACTATGTTCGTGTTGGTTAAGTCTAAGTTAAGTATATTTAAACTATCAACAGCAATTTCTGACAAGCCTAAGAGAGGCTTATATTGACTCATTATATATATTAAGTAATTAAATATTTATTATTGATGAAAAAATACTAAGATTAATATATTTTAGTATTCTAAAAAATGCCATCTCCAGAAGCAAGCCGTAAGAACTGGGGTAGTGCTGTGGAAGGAATAAAAGCGAAAGCGAAACAACGAAAGATGGAGCATGCTAAAAATGTTTTGGCACAATACCGAAATGTTGTAAAGCAAGAAGATGAGGATATGGAGGAACGAATAAAACAAATTGAAGAAAAAATCTTGGCTAAGGATATTATAACTGAACACGATAATGATAGCCCAGAGGAGAAGAGTGAGAGCGAAGATGAGGTTGATTTCACTGATATCATTGCAGAAAAGATGGCGAAATTGAAAATCAAAAGAGCGAAAGTAGAGAATAAGAGAGCGAAGAAGAATAAGAAACCAGAGACAGAGCCAGAGAGCGAAGAAAGTGAAAGCGAGAGTAGCGAAGAAGAAATACCAAAACAAAAGAAGGGGAAAGGAAAGAAATCAAGTAGTGTAAGTGTAAAAGTATATAATCAATCTTCAGGTGCTAAGAAAGAAAAAAATAACGAGATAGATAGGGTGTTTTTAAAGTTTTAAATGATATTTATGAGCATCGCTTTCATTTGCTACGCTCATTTTCGCTTGCTCATAAACATCGTCTGCTGTTAAAGAATAAAGGATGTTTGAAAAACACACGGGAGCGTTAGCGGGAGTGTGGATTTTCAAATATCATTACCAAAGGAAATGATAAGAATAATAATTCGCATACTCTGGATTATTATAAGTTAATTCACCTTTTGAATTTTTTATAGCCTTTGCTCTTTTTCTATAATTTTTTCTTCTTTCTTTGTCTAAGTGGTTAAAATGTGAATATAGCCCTATGCGGTCTTTATAATGTTCATATCTAGTATCTCCAAAATTAATAACCTTACCTTTTGGACTAATGACTTTATACTTTTTGTTTTTTACATTGGACTTTGAAAATCTCATACTATATAGAATGCCTGATTTAGACCATAAACATACAATTATTAATAATCAAAATCGTAATAGTCTCGGGGACACACCTACGGGGGAAGTAGTTAAAACAAAAGAAGAAGAAGCCCTTGAAATTCATCACCAGAAAAAGAACCCAAAAATATGGAACACTATATGGGTTGATAAACCATTAGACCAAGTCTTTCTTGACTTAGCAGATATGAGTAAGATAAAAGACAAGAAAGGAAATAAGGGTTATGCTTGGATGCTTGTTTGGATTGATTGCCATTCACGATATTTAATAATCATTCCATTAAAAAATAAAACAGCAAAAGAAGTATATTACGCTTTGAAATCAATCAGATATAAACCGAAATCAATTACTACTGACAGCGGGGGAGAATATAAAGGAGCAACTCGTGAATACTTTATTGAAAATGGAATTAAACACGACGTCGTTGAAGTTGGCGACCATAGAGCACTTGCGGTTGTTGATAGATTTATAAGAAGTATTAGGAGATGGCTTGACCTTTTATTTGAAAGCAATCGTAATTTTGATTGGGTTAGTTATATTCAAGACTTAGTAGATGCTTATAATCATAAAGTTCATAGAGGAATTCAGGCCAAACCAGTAGATGTATTTTTCGGGAGAGACAAAAATAAACAGAAAATCACGCGAGATAATTTAATTGAAGACTATAGCATAGGCGATAGTGTTAGAAAAGAAAACAAACGAAATGTTTTCTCAAAAGGCGGTAAGACTTTCAGCAAAATTATTTATAAAGTCAAGGGACGAAAGGGGTTTAAAATCATATTAAATAACGATGAGTTAGTAAGTCAAAGAGATTTATTGAAAACTGATTTTGTTAAACCAATTGACGAAGAAAAAGATATGAAAGAGCAAACCAAAGAAGTTATTAAAGAAAACAAGACAAAAGAATTATTAAAAAGAGAAGACATTCAACCAGAGAATATCAGGACTTCAAAGAGAGAAAAAAATGCAAAGGTAATATTAGATTAATAAGCAAAAAAAAGAAAAAAAGGTTCTACTTAGGCGGCGACACATCCTTCGGATTTGAACCCGCAACCTAAAATTTCAATGACTACGTTGAACCCATTAGTCTCACTGCCGAGCGAACCTATCAGTGATACAGGAAAAAAAGTATTTGAAGTGACATTTATTACACCAAATTCTAGAAATTCTATTTCCGCGAATATCACCATGCGACAAAATTTCACTTTTTTGTTGCGACATTATTTCATTTTTTGGTTTTCAGTGTCGCAGATGTTTCAGCAGAATTTCGCTTTTTTGTTGCGACAAAATTACACTTTTTTGTCGCAGTAATGGACTTAATTCCTAGTATAAACAAAACTAAAACCGATTGGTTGGAGGAATACGAAATTTGCAGACCTTGTAAGGATAGACTAAAATAAAATCGCTTGCGAAGAAAGATTTTCAAAAACTGATAAAGAAATTGCGTGTCTCGTTGAAAAGAAACAGACAGACATAATTAAAGTTGATGCTATCAATGAGATGTTAAAACGAATGACTATTGAAAATAATGAAGTAGAGGAGGATAAACTTATTAGATTGAGAAAAAAGAATTTGGAAAAAAAATAAACAAAGAACGCGATAATTTCTATAAGTGGAAAAATGATAATCGTGGCCAACTTTCCGCTATTGTCTTTAATAGAATTCTCGCTGGTATTGAGAAAGAACATTTATCGTTTAATTCTTCTTTTAACAAATACTCTAGTGATGGAATTAACGAATACGTAAATGATAGTATTGATCGTAAAAACGATAGAAACATGCACAGAGTCTATAGAACTGAGAGTGTTGGTAGCAACTCGGAATAAAAGACTTCGTGCTGAATGGTTTTTTTGGAGTTATCCGAAACAACAATAATGGTTTTTCTAAAACCAGGGGTTCAAACCCCACTCTCATTCAAAAGAAATTTCTATTACACATGCTTTTTTGCGTGTGTAATAGACTATGGGAGAGCCGAATGAAGTAGCAGACCAACTCGGCGAAATCAACCTCGCGGGGGGTGGTAAGTCCTAAATCTATTGCTTCTCTTTCATGATAATGAATATGATTGTAGGTTTTTGGAAGCCTTGGGATGATGTTGAAGCCAAAGCCCCTACTGAGATGGATAACCCCCGATTGGTTAGGGTTCCAAGGGATTTCGCTCGGGAGAAGAAAAAAATAACTTCATTTCACGCGGAGCGAAAATTTTTCGTCCCTAGGGAGGCGGAGAGAGACGAAAATTATTTGTTTGCTTGGGTAGAACGCGACGAAACCATGAAAAATCCCAGGAAGAAAACTTTCTTTCTGGCTTCTCTTGGTAAGGAAGAGGAGGAAATTCTCGTATTTCCTTCACTTTCGGCCTTGACGAAGAAGGTGGGTGGCAAAAAATTCCATCAATTGGGTTGACACTTTGTAAAATAAGTTTATTTATGTATAAATAGACTCCTTAAGTTTATTCATGTATAGTAAATAGACTTATTTTATTAAAATAAGGGTTTTTTTGGACGTCTTTTATTTTTCTTTATTTATATATGTTTTCTCTCAGTGCTCTGTGGAGGGCTCTTTGGGGTGTTTTGTGCTCTTGTATTGATTGTGCGGGAGATTAATAGGAGAGCGCCAAAACAGAAAATGAGGCGTGAATTTATCTACGAAATTCACGGCGAGATTTTCTGTGTCATCTACTATTATTATTATTATTATTATTATTATTCTGGAGGGGTGCACAAGATGGCACTCCATGGGAAGAGGAGGTGGTTGGGCCTCTCCCCACGAAGGTGACCGCTTGGGGAGGGCGGTCACCGGGATATGCGCAACTCTCAACTGGGCATTTACTCGGTAGGGGTTCGGCCAGGCAGGTTGTGGGGTTGTCTGTTGGATTGTTGGTTGGCTCGTTTTTCTTGGCTGTTGGTTTGGGTCTGGTTTCCTGGTTAGCCCATTTTCGCCGAATTTCCTGCCGAGTAAATGCCTGGGGGCTTCCAGTTCCGGTTTGGTGATCTTATTGAGGTGAGCATTCGGAGGAAACAGTACCGAGATGGGTTGAAGATAGGATTCACATTGAGCCGAGATGGGGCTGAGTTGACCTGTTCCAACTCGGCTCCATTTCGGCTTCATGTTAATCCTATCTTCCTCCTATCTGGGTTTTGTCTCCTCCCTATCTTCGCTTCTTCGGGGTTGCCTAACTGGAACACATGATGAGCGCACGTTGGAGAGGGGCTTCAGTCGGTCCCAATGCCTTGCCAGTGCCTTGCTGCGTTGCCGTGCCTTGCCCCATGCATTCACACCCTCCACCGTTGCATTTCTAACTGAGCAGCTTCGGCTGGGATTACTATACTTGTCTGTAAGACCCTATAGGTACCGCTAGGTTCGCGCCTTCTATACCCACGTGGGGGAAGGAGTTTCAGCGGCACGCCGTCCGATCTGGCTCCACTCGGGGACACCCGTACCTCATGATGTGTATTGTTAGGAGCAGCTGAAAGTCCATAAGGCATGAGAGTAGAGGCGTTGGCGATGCGATGGAGAGTGTGTGTAGTGCGTGAGGCAGGTTCTGGCGACGCTGGGGGTGCTGGCGGGCGCCGAAGGGCACGAAGCGACGCGGCAGCGTCCAGTGACACCGGCGGAAATGCGTGTAGTGTGTGTTGCAGATACCGCCGATGCTATTTGCATGGACGGGCGCTTTCCTCGGCGTAAAGAGGCGCGGCGGTGATGGCCAGCGACATTGGCCGTCTACTACTCTCAATGGATTACAAATACGCGAAGCACGGAGCTACCACTGTGGCCCTTATGGGACAAGGTAGAATCGCCGAAGACCTGGACAATCCCCGTGGGAATGCCTCTTCGACGGGCTCTGGCCCGATGTCCCAGGATGGGAGGATGAGGGCTCGCGTATATGACGGAATTCCTGAACCACGTGGAGAGGCTATCTTAGCTGCGCCTCATCCTTCCTCCCCAAACCTGGCACACGGGTCGGCGCTTCAACGTAAGGCGAGCGGCGCTAAATGGCAGATGGCACCGCCGCCTCGACGGTACCGGCGGGTAGATCGGTACGACAAGGACGGGCGTAATCTGATTGTCTGGGGGCTCTCAGAACGCGCCAATCTACGGGAGATCGCCTCCAAAATGAGCGGTCTTGGTCTGGTGGTCCCGGTAATGGAGTGGCAAGGCCAGCGAATGTCTCGTCACCTGGAGCTGGTCTACGAGGACGATGACAGCAGGCAGACAGCGTTGCAGCAACTCAAACATCTCAAATTCTTCGGCAGAGGGGTCAATGTGGCCCTTGGGCGCAGGTTCAGGGACAGGGAACGTGTCCGAAGGCTTATTCGCATCCATCTGCGTGGGGAAGCGGCGGTCCGGAAGGAGGAAGTTGCGACGGGATATCGCGTCTTGCCTCTGCATGAAGAATGTGTCGATGATGTGCAGGTGGTGTCTTCGGAATTGGCTGCCGATGCACCTAAGTGTGTGTCTGAGTGTGCTGATATGCATGTGGTGCCCCTGCATTCGGCGGCCAGTGCAGTGGGGGACCAACCTGCGCAAGCACCTGCAGAGGGGGGCAGCACGAGGGCGGAAGCCAAGCGCGGCCGTCGGGTCCGGAAACGAGCCAAGAAGCACCGCTCCAAGCAGTTCGATACCGGCTTCAAGCTACTCGTCGCGAGTCACAACTGGCAGGGTAAAACGGGATACGACAACGTAGGCACGGCGGAATGGGCATCATTCTACAAGCACGAGGGCTGGCTAGTCATCGGGGCTCAGGAGCACCGCATGGGCAAGAAGCAACTTTCCAAATGCAGCCTGGATGGATTCCGGATTTTTGGAAAACCTGCGGAGGTCAGCGAGAAAAATCGCTGCAAGGGTGGGGTTCTATTCGCGGTGGCTAACTTCCTTGGTCCGTATTGCAACCTGGTGTCAGCCCCCGTCGACCACCGGCAGCAAGTGTGGCTGCGTATCGCCTCGGGTGTTACCGGCGCTCAGGATATCTATGTGGGCAACGGCTACTTTCCCCAGGAAACGCAGGAAGAAGAGTCGTCAGAGGCGTATGCGGCCTGGCAGGCAGCTATAGCTTTTTTTGGAGCCAAAGGTCTTGTGGTCACGGTGGCGGATGCCAACGCGAAGCTCGGGCCGGCATGCAGCCGAAAAGAGGAGGGCATCGTCGGTCAGCACGGGGAGGTCGATGATAAGGGAGCACCGGTACGTTCGGAGAACGGCAAGAGACTCGCGGCTGTCCTCGTCGCTACGGGCCTGCGAAATCTGAGCGGCTTCTCGTGCCCAGTGGAAGGGTCCTACTGGTGGTCCCGGCGTGAGCAGCGCGGCATGGGCACAGGCAAGCACCTCCTCGATTACATCTGCGCGTCGCCTGGCTTGGCATCTGGAGCAAAGTTCGGAGTATGCGAAGATGATCTTGATACGGACCACAAGGCAGTATGGGCCGAACTGACGTGGAGCGGCCAGCGCCGGCCAAAGCGGGCTGCGAAACCTTACAGGTCCTTTCGTGTTGATAAGCTTATTGGTGCTGGTGTCTCGGGTAATGATCACGCTGCAAAGCAAGCGCTGGATTATCTACGCGACAAGTTCGATGACGTATTCCAGCATTGCCTACAGAAGCTTGGAGTGCATCAGCTGCCTGAGCTTGACCTATCGGGTGGTGCCGACAGCCAACGGGTGGTAGATGACGTCACCGAGCGAGTGGCGCAGTCCTTCCGAATGGCGGCGCACCGGGTCCTTGGCTCCAGATGTATACGACCCCGTTTCACCAACAATTGGTTCGACGGGGAGCTAAAGGAGCTCATTCAGCAGCGCCGGGAGGCCTACGCAGCATACAGGAGGGATGAATCGAATGCGGAAGCCCGTCTGAATTGGCTACGGCTCCGCAAGCAAATTCGGAAGGCAACTCGGGCCAAGAAGTCCGCCTCCTTCAAGCAAGTGCAGGAAGAAGCGGTCAAATGTCAACGCGAGCAATCCTCAAAGCGCTTTTGGCTACTCGCGAAGCGGCTTGGCGGGGCACGCAGAACGAAGGTCTCCGCGCCGGTGCAAAGGGAGGATGGCTCACTGGCGTGTACGCTGCCGGAAAAGGTCGCTCGGTGGGAGGAATTTCGGAAAAATTCGGTGAAGCCACGGGAAAATCCGGCAAGTGCGGCTGTTGTGGTGGAGTGCTGTGCAGAAGCAGGCTCGCTGGAGTGGGAGGAAGCCGAAGCTAAGCGGCAGTTCCACTGGAACGATCGCTTCAGAGATGAGGTGGCCCGGGCTATGAAGGAGCACGAAGTAGGTGAAGACACTTGCGAAGAGCTGGACAAGCCGTTCACGCAAGAGGAGGTCCTTGCAAGGCAACGTGCCCTGAATAACCACAAAGCTTGTGGCGAGGACAAAGTGAAGAACGAGATGCTCAAGTATGGCGGCGCCTACATCAATGGCTACTTAACGCAGTACTTCAACTGGATTCGAGAAGCCGAGAGGACTCCAAAAGCTTGGGGCAAGGGAATCATCGTCAATATCCCCAAGGGTGGGGATCCTACGGATCCTGACAACTGGAGGGATATCTCGATTATTAGTTGCCTTGGTAAGCTGTATCTGTCCTTATTAGCTACTCGTCTAACGCTCTTCGTGGATGGCCCGGATAAGCTACGTCCAGAGCAGGGAGGCTTCCGCCCGGGGCGTCGCACTACGGATCAGGTCTTTACCCTTTGGCAGAGGTTGAAGGGGCGTCAGCAGCAGAAGCGGGAGTCGTATGTCCTGTTCGTCGATCTACGCAAGGCTTTCCCGTCTGTTTGGAGAGATGGCCTATTTGAGAGGCTCTGGAAGCTGGGTGTAAGGGGCAAGTTCTGGCGCACGCTACGCAGGTGCTACGAGCAGACTTCGTCGCAAATGCTAGTTGATGGAGCACTCACCCCCGAAGTACTGGAGGGTGTAGGCGTCCAACAGGGGTCCCCTCTCTCTCCTACACTCTTCAACGTCTTTATGGATGAGCTGTGTGATCGGCTGGCGAGTGCCCTCAAGATCACGGATGTGAAGCGGCTGAACGACATCAAGGCACTTCTATACGCGGACGACGTGGCCCTCATCGCTCACAGTCGCACCGAGCTCCAGAAGATGGTCAATGTTGTGGCCAAGTTCGCGGAAGATTACCGGCTGGAAGTCAACTTGAAGCCCGGCAAGACGGAAATCATGCCCATTTACACGTCGAGCAAGGCGAAACGACCAAGTATCAGGGAGCGAGGTGAGCCCGTGGTGTGGTTTCGCGGCCAGAAGCTTTGTGTCACCAGTCAGTACAAGTACCTGGGAGTGGTTATCACCGACGACCTGAAGTGGAAGGAGCAGGCCCTGCGGGCTACGCGTGTCACTGAAGTCGCCACCGCAGGTTGGTACTCTTTGTGGTGTGCAGGTGAGATACAAGCTAGGTATCGTCTCATGTGCTGGAATCAACTTGTGGGGGCCAAGCTGAAGTACGCCTTCGATGTCTGGCGTGCCCCCGTATCGCAGCTCACCAAGCTGGAGGCAGCAATGCTGCGCCCCATGAGGATGATTCTCGGCATCAGCCCTAAGACAAGCAAGTGGATTACACTCTTTCTGGCGCGCTCTTTGAGTGCGGAGCGTTTGCGGCGGGCGGCGCAACTGAAGTTCTATGGACGGCTGCGTGTTCTACCGGAGAAGCGATTTCCTGTCATCGCATCTCAAGTCAAATCCGACTGGACTGCGGAGGCCGAAGGCGCTATCAGGGACTCAATGGATCTACAACAAGGGCTTCAGGAGCTCCTAAATAGCTCAGAGAAGGACCTCGAGGGTTGGTGTTCGACCGTGGACAAGTGGGCCCTTCAGCAGGACGTCAAGATGGTGCAGCAACTGATGTGGGACAAGCGAGAGGCAGGCAGCGATCTTACTGATGGCCTGCGAGTCATCCTAAGACAAGTCTTTGGAACCAAGGAGTTCCCAAGATGGGTAGCCCTTGATGATGCGCATTATAATCTGCTTCGGAGAAGGTTGCTCAGCTGCAACAACCGCCTTCGGTTGTACCGCAGCAAGTTGGTCAGTGGCATGTCCCCTCGCTGCTTCTGTTGTCATGATGATGTCAATGAGTCCCTTGCGCACTTCTTATGGGATTGCCCCATGCATGAGGGGAGACGTAAGCAGCTGTTGCTGAGTATGCAGAGGCTCGGTGGCATGGCTGTGGGGGGTGCTGAGGGGGATGGAGGGAGTGAGGAGCGTGGTGAGGTCGTAGGCGGTGAGGTTGTGGTGGAGGATGTGTTGCTTGGGCGGGAGCGGGAGGGCTCTGTGCGGCAGGGTTGGGATGATATGTCGCCTGTGGATCAATCACGATTGTTTTGTAAGTTTTTTCAGGGGAAGTCGCGCTTCCGCAGTAACTTTAGGCTTGCTGCGTTGTTAGAGGTTACAGCGTTGCGTCCCCCTCCAAAGTTGGATGTGTTGTTTGGATCATATGTGTCTGAGTGTTGGTCTGCTAGGGAGGGTAAAAGGGAGGAGCTTGGGGTGGAGGATGGGGGCGAGGAGGTGATTGACCTCACTGAGGTTCCATCAGCTTCTGTCCCACCCTCTCCCCCAAGTGACGTTGATGTTGCGCGGCGCGGCCGTCCGCGCAGTGTGGACGTCCTGGCTAGAGAGAGGGGTTCGGGAGCGCAGCGTAGTGTCTCCGAGTTCTTCTCTTCAGCTAACACCCTCGCATCTAGCTCTTCATGCACTTCACAGCCCCCATCTGCCCCTGCTGTTGCTGTTGCTGCTATGTCTGTTTGGTGTTCTGACAATGCGTTGGGATCGGCTGACCCCGGTGACCCAATGGAGGCACATGTCCAGGATCTGGATCTGATGCTATAGTCTGAGGAAGCCTATTATTATTATTATTATTATTATTATTATTATTATTATTATTATTATTATTATTATTATTATTATTATTATTATTATTATTATTATTATTATTATTATTATTATTATTAGGGAGTACATAGGCCATCGGTCCTTTCCATGGGCTGATTGGTATAAAGCTCCTAGAGTAATGTTCTATGCCGTCACTTCCTTTATTCCACCGATTGGTGTGGAGACTTTCCTTATGGAATGGAGGACTGGATGCAAATGGCCTTTAGGCTCAGCAATTGGCAGGAGATACACTATTATTATTATTATTATTATTATTATTATTATTATTATTATTATTATTATTATTATTATCATTATTATTATTATTATTTTGGACACCGTGATAGCCCAGTGTTCAAGTTCTACCATCCGGGCCCTGTCGCCAGTTCGATTCCCGTCGGTGCCACCAGTATTTTCATTGAACATACCGGTCCGTCTGGACCAGTATTTTCATTGAACATACCGGTCCGTCTGGAAGTGTTGGAACTGCCCTTGCGGGGGTGTCATTAGAGCTTATCGTCAATTCTTCGTACTCCCCTCACGGGTGAGACGATGGAGGCGCATGTGCAGAAATGCATCAGCCATTGACAGAGAAGCATTATTATTATTATTATTATTATTATTATTGAAAGTATTGGTCTGTCTGGAAGGCTTGGAGCTGCCCTGCGGGGGTGTCAGTAGAGCCTATCGTCAAATCTTCATACTCCCCTCACTGGTGAGACGATGGAGGCACATGTGCAGAAATGCATTCGCCATTGACTGAGAAGCACTATTATTATTATTATTATTATTATTATTATTATTATTATTATTATTATTATTATCATTATTATTATTATTGGGTGGGGTTTCGAGGCAGCTCTAGCAACCGCGCTTGGTGTATACACTTGCACATTCGGTGACGTCTTGCAAGAGGTTGCTGGGACTGCGGAATAACCTCGGCTTAGTGCAGTCTTGCCCTCAGGAGCTCCATCGGTGGCCCCGATCATCAGGCGAGAGACTGACACGGGGGGGTGGAGGACCTCGAACAAGGGTATTGGAGGCTTATGTCCGTTGAGGATATGCCATTAGCTGCATCAGTACGCCTCAGATATAGTAAATCTGCCTTGGAGTGTTGACTGTGACATATTTGAGGGAAATCCCGATGAAAAAACCTAGTCACACTTGCTAAACAGAGTTCCAGCCCAATGGCCTCAAGGTGTTAAACTGTGCCGCCAACTCATAACCCTTTGGTGGTAGATGCTGGGGAGGAGGGTCGTTGCGCGCGTAAAAGATCTTAAACTCCGCATATGCTGGTTGATAGCCCAGGACCCAGCAGACACCAGATTGTTATGGGTGGGGTTTCGAGGCAGCTCTAGCAACCGCGCTTGGTGTATGCACTTGCACATTCGGTGACGTCTTGCAAGAGGTTGCTGGGACTGCGGAATAACCTCGGCTTAGTGCAGTCTTGCCCTCAGGAGCTCCATCGGTGGCCCCGATCATCAGGCGAGAGACTGACACGGGGGGGGTGGAGGACCTCGAACAAGGGTATTGGAGGCTTATGTCCGTTGAGGATATGCCATTAGCTGCATCAGTACGCCTCAGATATAGTAATATTATTATTATTATTATTATTATTATTATTATTATTATTATTATTATTATTATTATTATTATTATTATTATTATTATTATTATTATTATTATTATTATTATTATTATTATTATTATTATTATTATTATTATTATTATTATTATTATTATTATTATTATTATTATTATTATTATTATTTTGGACACCGTGATAGCCCAGTGGTCAAGTTCTACCATCTGGACCCTGTCGCCAGTTCGATTCCCGTCGGTGCCACCAGTATTTCCATTGAACATACCGGTCTATTTCTGGACCAGTATTTTCATTGAACATACCGGCCCGTCTGGAAGTGTTGGAACTGCCCTTGCGGGGGTGTCATTAGAGCTTATCGTCAATTCTTCGTACTCCCCTCACGGGTGAGACGATGGAGGCGCATGTGCAGAAATGCATCAGCCATTGACAGAGAAGCACTATTATTATTATTATTATTATTATTATTATTATTATTATTATTATTATTATTATTATTATTATTATTATTATTATTATTCTGGAGGGGTGCACAAGATGGCACTCCATGGGAAGAGGACGTGGTTGGGCCTCTCCCCACGAAGGTGACCGCTTGGGGAGGGCGGTCACCGGGATATGCGCAACTCTCAACTGGGCATTTACTCGGTAGGGGTTCGGCCAGGCAGGTTGTGGGGTTGTCTGTTGGATTGATGGTTGGCTCGTTTTTCTTGGCTGTTGGTTTGGGTCTGGTTTCCTGGTTAGCCCATTTTCGCCGCGAATTTCCTGCCGAGTAAATGCCTGGGGGCTTCCAGTTCCGGTTTGGTGATCTTGTTGAGGTGAGCATTCGGAGGAAACAGTACCGAGATGGGTTGAAGATAGGATTCACATTGAGCCGAGACGGGGCCGAGTTGACCTGTTCCAACTCGGCTCCATTTCGGCTTCATGTTAATCCTATCTTCATCCTATCTGGGTTTTGTCTCCTCCCTATCTTCGCTTCTTCGGGGTTGCCTAACTGGAATACATGATGACGCGCACGTTGGAGAGGGGCTTCAGTCGGTCCCAATGCCTTGCCAGTGCCTTGCTGCGTTGCCGTGCCTTGCCCCATGCATTCACAACCTCCACCGTTGCATTTCTAACTGAGCAGCTTCGGCTGGGATTACTATACTTGTCTGTAAGACCCTATAGGTACCGCTAGGTTCGCGCCTTCTATACCCACGTGGGGGAAGGAGTTTCAGCGGCACGCCGTCCGATCTGGCTCCACTCGGGGACACCCGTACCTCATGATGTGTATTGTTAGGAGCAGCTGAAAGTCCATAAGGCATGAGAGTAGAGGCGTTGGCGATGCGATGAAGAGTGTGTGTAGTGCGTGAGGCAGGTTCTGGCGACGCTGGGGGTGCTGGCGGGCGCCGAAGGGCACGAAGCGACGCGGCAGCGTCCAGTGACACCGGCGGAAATGCGTGTAGTGTGTGTTGCAGATACCGCCGATGCTATTTGCATGGACGGGCGCTTTCCTCGGCGTAAAGAGGCGCGGCGGTGATGGCCAGCGACATTGGCCGTCTACTACTCTCAATGGATTACAAATACGCGAAGCACGGAGCTACCACTGTGGCCCTTATGGGACAAGGTAGAATCGCCGAAGACCTGGACAATGCCCGTGGGAATGCCTCTTCCACGGGCTCTGGCCCGATGTCCCAGGATGGGAGGATGAGGGCTCGCGTATATGACGGAATTCCTGAACCACGTGGAGAGGCTATCTTAGCTGCGCCTCATCCTTCCTCCCCAAACCTGGCACACGGGTCGGCGCTTCAACATAAGGCGAGCGGTGCTAAATGGCAGATGGCACCGCCGCCTCGACGGTACCGGCGGGCAGATCGGTACGACAAGGACTGGCGTAATCTGATTGTCTGGGGGCTCTCAGAACGCGCCAATCTACAGGAGATCGCCTCCAAAATGAGCGGTCTTGGTCTGGTGGTCCCGGTAATGGAGTGGCAAGGCCAGCGAATGTCTCGTCACCTGGAGCTGGACTACGAGGACGATGACAGCAGGCAGACGGCGTTGCAGCAACTCAAACATCTCAAATTCTTCGGCAGAGGGGTCAATGTGGCCCTTGGGCGCAGGTTCAGGGACAGGGAACGTGTCCGAAGGCTTATTCGCATCCATCTGCGTGGGGAAGCGGCGGTCCGGAAGGAGGAAGCTGCGACGGGATATCGCGTCTTGCCTCTGCATGAAGAATGTGTCGATGATGTGCAGGTGGTGTCTTCGGAATTGGCTGCCGATGCACCTAAGTGTGTGTCTGAGTGTGCTGATGTGCATGTGGTGCCCCTGCATTCGGCGGCCAGTGCAGTGGGGGACCAACCTGCGCAAGCACCTGCAGAGGGAGGCAGCACGAGGGCGGAAGCCAAGCGCGGCCGTCGGGTCCGGAAACGAGCCAAGAAGCACCGCTCCAAGCAGTTCGATACCGGCTTCAAGCTACTCGTCGCGAGTCACAACTGGCAGGGTAAAACGGGATACGACAACGTAGGCACGGCGGAATGGGCATCATTCTACAAGCACGAGGGCTGGCTAGTCATCGGGGCTCAGGAGCACCGCATGGGCAAGAAGCAACTTTCCAAATGCAGCCTGGATGGATTCCGGATTTTTGGAAAACCTGCGGAGGTCAGCGAGAAAAATCGCTGCAAGGGTGGGGTTCTATTCGCGGTGGCTAACTTCTTTGGTCCGTATTGCAACCTGGTGTCAAAAAAAAGCTATAGCCTGCCAGGCCGCATACGCCTCTGGCGACTCTTCTTCCTGCGTTTCCTGGGGAAAGTAGCCGTTGCCCACATAGATATCCTGAGCGCCGGTAACACCCGAGGCGATACGCAGCCACACTTGCTGCCGGTGGTCGACGGGGGCTGGAGCCAAAGGTCTTGTGGTCACGGTGGCGGATGCCAACGCGAAGCTCGGGCCGGCATGCAGCCGAAAAGAGGAGGGCATCGTCGGTCAGCACGGGGAGGTCGATGATAAGGGAGCACCGGTACGTTCGGAGAACGGCAAGAGACTCGCGGCTGTCCTCGTCGCTACGGGCCTGCGAAATCTGAGCGGCTTCTCGTGCCCAGTGGAAGGGTCCTACTGGTGGTCCCGGCGTGAGCAGCGCGGCATGGGCACAGGCAAGCACCTCCTCGATTACATCTGCGCGTCGCCTGGCTTGGCATCTGGAGCAAAGTTCGGAGTATGCGAAGATGATCTTGATACGGACCACAAGGCAGTATGGGCCGAACTGACGTGGAGCGGCCAGCGCCGGCCAAAGCGGGCTGCGAAACCTTACAGGTCCTTTCGTGTTGATAAGCTTATTGGTGCTGGTGTCTCGGGTAATGATCACGCTGCGAAGCAAGCGCTGGATTATCTACGCGACAAGTTCGATGACGTATTCCAGCATTGCCTACAGAAGCTTGGAGTACATCAGCTGCCTGAGCTTGACCTATCGGGTGGTGCCGACAGCCAACGGGTGGTAGATGACGTCACCGAGCGAGTGGCGCAGTCCTTCCGAACGGCGGCGCACCGGGTCCTTGGCTCCAGATGTATACGACCCCGTTTCACCAACACTTGGTTCGACGGGGAGCTAAAGGAGCTCATTCAACAGCGCCGGGAGGCCTACGCAGCATACAGGAGAGATGAATCGAATACGGAAGCCCGTCTGAATTGGCTACGGCTCCGCAAGCAAATTCGGAAGGCAACTCGGGCCAAGAAGTCCGCCTCCTTCAAGCAAGTGCAGGAAGAAGCGGTCAAATGTCAACGCGAGCAATCCTCAAAGCGCTTTTGGCTACTCGCGAAGCGGCTTGGCGGGGCACGCAGAACGAAGGTCTCCGCGCCGGTGCAAAGGGAGGATGGCTCACTGGCGTGTACGCTGCCGGAAAAGGTCGCTCGGTGGGAGGAATTTCGGAAAAATTCGGTGAAGCCACGGGAAAATCCGGCAAGTGCGACTGTTGTGGTGGAGTGCTGTGCAGAAGCAGGCTCGCTGGAGTGGGAGGAAGCCGAAGCTAAGCGGCAGTTCCACTGGAACGATCGCTTCAGAGATGAGGTGGCCCGGGCTATGAAGGAGCACGAAGTAGGTGAAGACACTTGCGAAGAGCTGGACAAGCCGTTCATGCAAGAGGAGGTCCTTGCAAGGCAACGTGCCCTGAATAACCACAAAGCTTGTGGCGAGGACAAAGTGAAGAACGAGATGCTCAAGTATGGCGGCGCCTACATCAATGGCTACTTAAGGCATTACTTCAACTGGATTCGAGAAGCCGAGAGGACTCCAAAAGCTTGGGGCAAGGGAATCATCGTCAATATCCCCAAGGGTGGGGATCCTACGGATCCTGACAACTGGAGGGATATCTCGATTATTAGTTGCCTTGGTAAGCTGTATCTGTCCTTATTAGCTACTCGTCTAACGCTCTTCGTGGATGGCCCGGATAAGCTACGTCCAGAGCAGGGAGGCTTCCGCCCGGGGCGTCGCACTACGGATCAGGTCTTTACCCTTTGGCAGAGGTTGAAGGGGCGTCAGCAGCAGAAGCGGGAGTCGTATGTCCTGTTCGTCGATCTACGCAAGGCCTTCCCGTCTGTTTGGAGAGATGGCCTATTTGAGAGGCTCTGGAATCTGGGTGTAAGGGCAAGTTCTGGCGCACGCTACGCAGGTGCTACGAGCAGACTTCGTCGCAAGTGCTAGTTGATGGAGCACTCACCCCCGAAGTACTGGAGGGCGTAGGCGTCCAACAGGGGTCCCCTCTCTCCCACACTCTTCAACGTCTTTATGGATGAGCTGTGTGATTGGCTGGCGAGTGCCCTCAAGATCACGGATGTGAAGCGGCTGAACGACATCAAGGCACTTCTATACGCGGACGACGTGGCCCTCATCGCTCAGAGTCGCACCGAGCTCCAGAAGATGGTCAATGTTGTGGCCAAGTTCGCGGAAGATTACCGGCTGGAAGTCAACTTGAAGCCCGGCATACATATATACATACATACATACATACATAAATTACTTATGGCTCAGCCACGCAGGTACATACATACATATATACATACATACATACATACATACATACATACATAAATTACTTATGGCTCAGCCACGCAGGTACATACATACATTTATACATACATACATACATACATAAATTACTCATGGCTCAGCCACGCAGGTACATACATACATATATACATACATACATACATACATACATACATACATAAATTACTTATGGCTTAGCTACGCGGGTAGATAGATAGATAGATACATACATACGTACATACATACATACATGCATACATGCATACATACACACATAACATAGATTGTTTTTCGTTTGTTTCCCATGCTAAGTATATATGTGTATGTTATATGCATGTGTGTGTATTCTATCTATCTATCTATCTATCTATCTGTCTATCTATCTATCTATCTAGGGGGCAACCTGGTGAAGAACACCGCTTCGGATCTATCTATCCATCCATCTATCCATCTATCTATCTATCTATCTATCTATCTATCTATATCTATCTATCTATCTATCCTATCTAGGGGGCAACACCTGGTGAAGAACACCGCTTCGAATCTTATCATCATCCATCCATCCATCCATCTAT
>WBZZ01001507.1:0-7500 GCA_019918135.1 Paulinella micropora
TGATGGAGGGCGGGAGAGAGGGGGAGCGAGCTCGAGAATGAAGCAAATTTTTTACCTATGCCCCCTTCCCGTACGTCCGTCCGGAACCAAAAGAAAAATCACAGAGTTCCGAATTTTTCATTTCTGATTTTGCAAAGGCATGCTGCACGGGGTGCAGTGAGAAGGAAGCGCGCAAAAGAACAAAACAAGTTTCCCCTGCCCCCTCCTTCTCCCCCCGCCACCCGCCCCTCCCCCCCCCCCCCCCCCCCCCCCCCCCCCCCGTTTCGCCCGTCCGTCAGGAAAAAAAGAAACAGAGTTCCAACTTGCTGATTCTGATTTGGCAAAGACATGCTGCACGGGCTGCAGGGGTTGTGCTACAGCTGCAAGGGGGAAGCGCGCGAGAGAGCGAAAATTTTTCCTAATTTGGAAATAGTTTTTTTTTTCGCGCAGAAGGGAGGGGGCCAACGCGCGCGAGAAGGAAGAAACAAAATGTTTTGTCCCCTGCCCCCTGTGTGTGTGTGTGTGTGTGTGTGTGTGTATGTAAGTATGTATGTATGTGTGTGTATGTGTATGTGTGTGTATGTGTGTGCGGGCGCGAGTGCCCCCCCCCCCCCCCCCCCCCCTTCCTCCCATCCGCCTGCAAAAACAGAAGAAAACAGAGTTCTGACTTTATGATTTCTGCGAGTAAGTGAGCAAGTGAGTGAGTGAATAAGTGAATGAGTGGTTGAGTGAGTGAATAAGTGATTTAAGTAAGTGAGCAATTGAGCAAATCCAGGAGTGAGTGAAGGAGTGAGCGAGTGAGTGAGTGAGTAGGTGAGAGCAAGTGACTGAGCGAGTAGGTGAGTGGGCGGTGAGTGAGCGAGCGCGGAGTGACACTGCAGCACTCTCTGGCGATTACTGTTTGCTATATTGGTTTTTGAACGGCCGGGCGGGGAGAGTGTTGGACGAGGGATGGCGAGAGGAAGGGTGTACGAGGCGGAGTGGGGGGGGAAACGCGCGAGAGAACATAAAAAAATTCCCGTGCACCCTTCATCCAGCCTGTTCGTCCGTCCCTCTGACAAAGAGAATAAAGAAAAAACAATTCGGAATTTCTGATTTCTGATTTTGCAAACGGTTACAGGAGGTTCTGAATGATGGATTTCTGATTGTTGCCAGATATGCTGGACGCGCTGCGGGCGGCGTGCTACAGCTGCCAGGGGGTAAGCACGCCGCGAGAAAACGAACAATGAAGTTTTTTTCCTATTACTGGGTACATTCAAGTGTCAAACTCAGTCATAGAATTTGAGTTAAGGGCAAGATTTCAGATTAGCGGCCAGATTTCAGATTAGTAGTCAGAATTCAAATTAGTTCAATTTGACTGCTATATCAGTCCGCAAAATCTGCATAATTTTGCGAAATGTTAACGTTAAATTGAACTAATTTGACTCGGAATTTTGACCACTAATCTAAAATCTGACCGCTAATCTGAAATCTGACTCTTAAATCAAATTTGATGATTGAGTTTGACGCTTGAATGTACCTAGTCATATCTTAGTGCTGTAGCACACCACTGCAATAAGTGCTATTAATACATCAGCATTTTCTGTAAAATCAGAAACAAGAAATTCAGAAATATTATATAATAGTTTTTTTTGCAGGCGGACGTGCGGAAGGGAGGAGGGGGGCAGGGGGTTGTTGTAGCGCGCGTGAGAATGAACTCTGTTGTATCCTGCCCCCTCCCTCCGCGCCGCCCCTTCACTCGGTATGTATATATATTTAAGTTATTAATACAGGAGAAAAAATCTTATGTTATTACTAAGAGAAAAATGTGTTATTAATATATTAATATTAGTAAAAAATATGATCTAACATTTTCAGAATGAATTCTGTTGTATCCTGCTCCCTCCCTCCGCGCCCCTTTAGCCAGGCACGGTATATATATATTAATATATCAATATTTAAGTTATCAATACAAGAGAAAAACCTTATATATATATTAATATATGTTATTAATGCAAGAGAAAAATGTGTTAATTATTAGTAAAAAAAAATAATTTAACATTTTCAGGGAAAAAAATATTAATTAATCGTTTAAAATAAATTTGTTGGTTATGAGGCGCCTAATTCATCATAGTATTACAATACAATATTAATACTGGTATATAATAAATTATATTAATACTGTTATTTATTATACCCAGTAATAATAAATCAATTTAATTAAAAGTGCTTTAGTGGAACATGAGCTACCTGACGTAACTGATGACGATGTCCGTCTATCTTTAACAATTTCATTAATAATTATAATATTAATATTAATAAATGATTAGGACCTCAGCCTGATTAATATTATTATAAATATTAATAATAAGCGGCTGCCAGCCGCATTCAGATTCTAGGCTAGGCCCTTTCGTAGATTGATGATGATGCTTCATTTCTTTTCTGCTTACGTATCTTTTTGACACTAGCAGACCTTTTCGTACAGGATGCTTACCACTAGTAGGGATAAGTGGGAAGCGTAAGAGAATGTAGTGAGTTCAATGTAACATTAATTATTTTTGATATTAATACGCTGAAGAACTATGTGACAGAAAACGTAGTATGATTAAATTTATTATTTATCAAGATAAGCAATGTGCCATAGCTAACAACCCATTGAAGGGCATGGACAATACTAATCTGAGCGAAAAATCACGAGTTAAGGAGCTTACTATTTCAGTATTCACCCCCCCCCCCTCCCTCTCTCTCCGCCGCAACAAGAAGATTCAATCTATTTTACCTGTGCCAGTCTTTTCACGATTTCCTCCACGCTAGCTCGCTTGTGGGTCGGAGTGCTGCGGTCAAAGGTGCAGAAATCAAGGCCACTGAAATCTAGGCCATGCCTTTTGCTTTCTGCTTTGAACTGCTCAATCTTTGAATGGTCATCCCTGCTCACGACAGGGATGATGACCTTGCCCGCGGCTAGTGCCCAACGTACCTCTTTTCTACAGAACTCTCGCGAGAAGTAACTATTCTTTCCGTCGTCGGTCACGATGGCGATGAATGATTTCGATTTTTGTACTCCCTTTTCCATGGCATTCTCGTCTCGCTTTTCCATCTCCACGTCCAGCCAGCAAGACTTGCCCATCTTACCCATCGAAGTGTAGAGCTCACCCGCGGTCACTACGGCTGCTTTATCTCTCTGAGTGTGGCTCAAGAAGAAGTCCCAGTCAGCTTCCGGCGCATACTGTTTATGCTTGATTCCGTCTCTGGCACAGACATAGCTCTCTCCCAAGGGCCATTCTTGTGCTGCTTCATTTCCCAAGCGTGTGCTTTCTTGTTTGCTCTTTTGCTTAATTTCATCGCCATTCCCAGAAACCGGTACCATGGACCCGTGTTGCTCAAGAAAGGCAGCATTGACTTTGGCCACAATTTCCTTCACGCTGGCGTCTTTCAGCGACTCCTTCTCGCGGTCGAAAGTGCAAAAATCAAAGCCACCAAGATCTAGTCCTCGCTCTTTGCCCTTTTCTATGAGCTTCCCAATTTCGAGCTTGTCGTCTCTGCGCACGACAGGAACGATGACTTTGCCCGCGTCCACGGCACAGCGGATCTCTTCCTGGCATGACGCTTGTGAAAAGTAGCTGTTCTGTCCGTTGTCGGTCACAACCGCTATGAAGACGTCCGAAGTCCGTATTGCCTTAAGCTTTTCTGTATTATTGACGCTTCGTTTGTTGTCCTCCTCCCCTTCCTGCCAGCAAGGTTTGCCTACCTTGCGAAGCGAATCAAGCAGCTCAATGGCGATCAGTTTGGCTTCTTCATCTCTGTGTGAATGGCTGAGAAAGAAACTCCAACCAGCCTTTGCTTCCTGGCCACGCACATCATGATACCTGCTCAAGCCCCAAAGCACACTCAAGCCCTCGCTCCCGGTCGCCCATGGCTGCTCGTCCAGCACCTCGCAGATCTCATCGCCAGCCTGCGACGTGTCCCTGGGAGGGCCCCGTCCTTTCAGAACACAGTTCTGGCAGAGCAAGTGTGCGACACAGGCCGATTCTTCTGCGCGGCCCCAGCGAGGAAGGCGAAGCACTGTGAGCACCTCTTGAACGAAGCTGGACGCGTAGTGACACAAGAAGCCCTTCGAACCCGCCACACACCTGTGAACCAACAAGCATGGAATTGATTGCAATCATGCATGCAATCTATGCAAATCAACAGTTTGGATATTTGCACATGTGCTGATAAATGATTTAAGCATCATATTACACATGGATGCACAAGTACATTGCCACATTGTCTGCAGTCAAATGGAGCTTGCAAATGCATGTTGTAACTCATATAGACGGACAGGAAAAGTTCGCGTCCTTGCTCGTCCAGCACCACACGCACCGCTCCCTTGTCGCCTGTGCGCGGCTGGTCCACCTCTCTGAAACAAAACTCGTGCGTGCCGAAGTAGATTGCCAAGCGCTGAGCACGCAAATTGCACAGCAAGCACACGATTTTCGAAGATTTCAATATCAATAGGGCATAGAAAAGAAAACACATTGTCAGGAGATATCCACTAGCTTCTTCGCACCATACCTCAAGACCCATTTTCTTACTTAGGAGTCGGGGGGCCAACACAGCCATGAAGCCTGGTGGGAATAGTAGTTCTGTAGTTTTTTGCTGGGAGAACTTGACCCCCGCCGCCAAGCAGCGTTCACCAAAACCGAAACCCAGGTCTTAATTTGAGTAAGGGGCTACGTGTCCGATTTTTTTATAAGGAGGAAAAAGTGTATTTCGTCAGGTAGCCCCTGCGAGGTAAGAGCGTTTTTAATGTTTTGAGGCTTGCTATTGATATGAGTAAGGGAGATGAGGTTTAAAGGGATAATATGGTTTCTTGTTGGTTGTTGTACGGACTGCGTATTTAAATCCGTTTAGACACTTAATAATACCAGCCGACACCTAGCACCTGTTTAGCTTTTGCTTACCGACACCTGCCCCGCTTAACTTTTGCTTATTACCGCTTAACTTTTGCTTACCGACACCTGCCCCGCTTAGCTTTTGCTTATTACCGCTTAACTTTTGCTTACCGACACCTGCCCCGCTTAACTTTTAGTTATCACTGCTCAACTTTTACTTATCACTGCTCAACCTTTACTTATCACTGCTCAACCTTTACTTATTACTGCTCAACCTTTACTTATCACTGATTAACTTTTGCTTATTACTGATTAACTTTACTTATTTCTTGTTTAACTTTACTTATTACTGCTTAACCTTTACTTACCTTACTATAAAAAATATATGTATAAGATATACACCCCGCAATCTCAAACTCATTCAAGATATTAATAAAGGTTTTTTATTAACTTCTCTCTCATTCGTTTCACTCATACTCGTAATCTCAAACTTGTTTGAGATATTTGATAAATTAAACATGTTTGAAATCACCGCGAAATTTAAAAACACCGACCCTTACAACAATCTACAATTCTACACCAGCGAAAAAATAAACAGCGCTTCTTTCAACGCTTTGGCCAAATTATGCGACAGGTTAAAAGAGAAATAAATACCCACACAACAAACACCAACCCGCCACACTCACCACCTACGGGTTAATTTATATAAAAACCGCCCCTTTATCTGGCTTCGAACCGCTTCAAGATGTGGTATATAAATTTAACCTTGAAACACATGAAGGAACCAAGAAGAACGGCGAGCCGTTTATCATTCTCAAAATAGCGGAAGCGCCCAAGATAGTATCGCGAAATGAAACAAAAATTAATTTATTTGATTAATTATAATATGTCAAAATGCCCCGTATGTGACGCCGTCTTTAAATCTAAAATTGGTTTAGTAATTCACACCGCCCGCACCCACACCCACCATGACACGCTAACATTTAGAAAAAGGCTTAACGACTACTTAAACGAAATTATAACAACCCCAACAACCCCACAGGAAACAATACAAAATATTTCTCAAATTGGCAATTATTTAAACGCGACACACCCCGACACATACGCACAATTAATTAAGATAAAGGACAATTTAAAGCAACTACCGAACACTGAAAAATATAAGGTAATGTATGACGAATACGAGCGCGTTTTATACTCCTACATGAATGACATAAAGCCCGTTATTGACGAGATAATAACCGCCACCGCGACCACAAAATAAAATAATATCGTTAGCGCTTTTACCGCGCCACCAGCAAACCCGCCTTTTTGCTCCCGTCGTCCCGCAGTCCCAGAGACAAAGGAGACCAAGATGACCGACAGCCGAAGCCTTATACCGCGGAACGCTCCCGAAACCAATGAAGACGTGGAACGGCGGATTAAGCGACGTAAGCGAATGACGGACACTGACGAGATAAAAGCGGGGATTGAAAAGGCCGAAGGAGACATTAAAGCCTTCAATCATAAAATAGCCTCTTTACACAACCAAAAAACTAAAAGAGAGCAAGAACTAACAGCCTTTAAAAAGGCTCTTAAGATGCTACCGAAATTAACGAAGACATTAACATTTCTAAGGATTTAACCCAGCGACAGGAACATATCACCGCTCAATTGAAACTCGTAAAAAATTGGGTAGCACAAGGTGGCCACAAAAAAATAGAAGGCTTCAAAAAGCCTCAATATAATAAGGTTATTTATTTTATTAATACCGGAGTTGATTTTAATGACGCTCTCGCCCGTGTCATCTCAAAAATTAACAAGTCTAACGCGTCTGCTCTAATGGAAGTATCCGCCTCGTCTTCGTCCTCCGTGTAATCTGTGATTTAAGCACAAAGTTATTATTAATTTACAAACGAAAAAAACCAAAAAAGGGGGCAACCCCGGCCTCATTTTCAAAGAGATTTTATTCATTTTTTTACTTTATTTTTAAGCCTCGCGCTTTTTCGTATTGGTTGTTTTTTGCCGTTTTCGTCTATCAACTTAAACCCCGCAGGCTCCTTTGCCGTCTCTGTCTGCTTCGTCTCTGTCTGCTTCGCCTCTGTCTGCTTTGTCTCTGTCTGCTTCGTCTCCGTCTGCTTCGTCTCCATCTGCTTCGTCTCTCCTTTCTTTTTTGCTTTTATAAACTCATTTACTTTTTTCGCCCCGATTCCGCTAATTTTCCTGAGTGCCGTATTTGTTATCTTGCCCCCGTGGTCGTTGTAAATTTTATTTAATAACTCAAACTTGTCCTCACGGCTTCCTTTCTTCCCCAAGGGCTTATATTTGCCGTCGTTGCCGTCGTCCTCTATGTCTTCACTTTCTGCCCCTTTGATATTTAAACATAAATCTATTTTCTTTCGTAGTTCCTCTAGTTCGGTTTTAAGGCCTTCTTCCATCATCTCCCGCGGGTCTGCCACATTCACCCATGAATACGAAAAACTCGTTAAAAGGTCGCCGTGTCCTAATACATTACTTACCCAAGTATTAAAATTCGTTGTTCTCGGGTCTGCGAAATTCGTATATGAAAGGCTCGCGTATAATTTTCTTAACATACTGCTTCTCTGTGTGTAATCTGCTAGCCATGGAAAAACTTTTATTATTCGTTTGTTTAGTTTATTGTTTTTCTGTTTGTCTAATTGTCCCTCTT
>WBZZ01001507.1:15000-22864 GCA_019918135.1 Paulinella micropora
ATCTGCTTACTTCTATCTGTTCTACCATATCCCCCACCTATTATCTCCTAATCATATCCCCAATACCTTAATCTAGCTGATAGATCTGTTCTATTCTGCTATTTCCTATTTCCTATCTGCCTTATCATATTCTACAAGTGTATATACAGCAAGTATGCAGCGTTATGGAGCAAATGCAAGCATACAACGTTATAAAGCAAGCATACAAAGGTATAGAGCAACCATACAATGTTATAGAGCCAAGTAAGCATACAGTATTATAAAGCAAGCATACAAGAGCAAGCATAGAATATTATAAATCAAGGCAAGCGTACAGTATTATAAAGCAAGCATACAAATGTATAGAGCAAGCATACAATGCTATAAAGCAAGGCAAGCGTACAGTATTATAAAGCAAGCATACAAAGGTATAATGCAAGCATACAGTATTATAAAGCAAGGCAAGCATACAACGTTATAGAGCATCGAGCAACCATACAATGTTAAAGAGCAAGGCAAGCATACAGTATTATAAAGCAAGCATACCATGGTATAGAGCAAGCAGACAATGTTATCAAGCAAGGCAAGCGTACAGTATTATAAACCAAGCATACAAAGGTATAGAGCAAGCATACAATGTTATAAAGTAAGGCAAGCATACAGTATTATAAAGCAAGCATACAAATGTATAGAGCAAGCATACAATCTTATCAAGCAAGGCAAGCGTACAGTATTATAAAGCAAGCTTACAAATGTATAGAGCAAGCATACAATGTTATAAAGCAAGGCAAGCATATAATTGTATAGGGCATGCATACAATGTTATAGAGCAAGCTTGCAACCTTGTAGAGCAAGCATACAAAGTTAAGCATACAATGTTATAGAGCAAGCGTACAATTTACAATGTTATAGAGCAAGCATACAATGTTCTAGAGCAGCATAAAATGTTATAGAGCAAGCATACAAAGTTATATAGCATCTGTACAATGGTATGGACCAAGCATGCAATGTCTCGTTCTGCCCTTTTCCCTGTGCTCTCTGCTCTCTGTGCTCTACTCTCTGCTCCCTGCGCTCTAGATTTGCTCTCTGTGTGCTCATGCTTGCTCTCTTTTCTCTTTTCTTCTCTCTCTCATCGTCCTTTGCTACTTCTTGGATTGCGTGTCATCATTCCAAACCTCATGACCCTTTTCTATTTGCCTAATGTACTTAACAACAATATTATTGAAAACCCACGGCGAACAGGGATATCCTCGAGCACTGCTAGTAACACTGGTTATGGGCTCAGTAGGTTCTACCGTGACTTTTGGGACCGAATGTTCGACTCAAGTGCTTATGTCAGCGAAGCTTTCGCTGCTGCGGAACTGGCAAGGAACAATCACCAACGAGCCGTACATCGATCCTCAGCCTTCTACGAAACTGGTGCGGAACTGGTAAGGCACAGTCACCAACGAGCCGTACATCGATCCGTCTACACTTGTGAAATCTGCGATAGGAAGTTTGATTCGGATGAGTATGCAAGCCCGGCGGCAGCAGAACGAGCGAGGGACCACCCCCGGCAAACGCATCACACCATCTTCACATGTGAAGTTTGCGACCGAGAGTTCGACTTGGAAAATTATGTTAACGAGGCTGCCGCAGAACTGGCTAGGGACAATCATCATCGATCCGCACATCACTCCATCTTTGCTTGTGATATTTGTGGTAAGGAGTTTGACTCGGAAAATTATACTAGCAAGGCTGCCGCAAAACTGGCTAGGGACAATCATCATCGATCCGCACATCACTCCATCTTCGCTTGTGATATTTGTGGTAAGGAGTTTGACTCGGAAAATTATATCAGCGAGGCTGCCGCAGAACTGGCTAGGGACAATCATCATCGATCCGCACATCACTCCATCTTCGCTTGTGATATTTGTGGTAAGGAGTTTGATTCGGAAAATTATACTAGCGAGGCTGCCGCAGAACTGGCTAGGGACAATCATCATCGATCCGCACATCACTCCATCTTTGCTTGTGATATTTGTGGTAATGAGTTTGACTCGGAAAATTATGCAAACGAAGGGGTGGCAGAACGTGCAAAGAACAAGCACCAAACAATGGCACATCGTGTATCGTTCAGTTGTGATTTTTGTTATCGCGAATTCGACTCAGGCGATTATGCTAGCGAGCAAGCTGCAGAGCTGGCAAGGGACAACCATCAACGAATGGCACATTACGAGTCCGACGCCGGCTCAGCTTCCTTCAGTTGTGAACTTTGCGATCACGAATTCGTTTTGGATGATTATGTTAGCGAGCAAGCTGCAGAGCTGGCAAGGAACAACCATCAACGATTGGCACATTGAGTACTTTGATATTGTTGCAGCTTCGGAAGCCTAGTGAGGGTTTTAATATACTGCAGCTTCGGAAGTTATTATTATTATTATTATTATTATTATTATTATTATTATTATTATTATTATTATTATTATTATTATTATTATTATTATTTTATGAATCAACTGATTCCGAAAAACACAAACGCGTTCAAAACCATGCAGAAGCAAGGAAGGAAATGTGACAAAACAGTACGAATGAGCCTTTCATGGGAACCACGATTCTTTCGTAACAAATATATCCTGTCAAATATATCCTGTCAATATATTTAAAAACAAGTTGATCGAATTTATTAATAGAGAAAAATCGTGAAAAGAAAGAAAAGAGTACATAAATATCGATTTTAACAATAATTGAAGAGACATTTTTGCGTATTTGATTACTTAAAATGTTGTAACACTGCAGAACGTGAGAGAGGAGACAAGGGCAAGCATGATTACTTTCCCTTCTTTACTGGAAGTACCGTCTCAATAAGACCTGCGACCGCCGCGATGATTAGGTATAAACCTGTCACACACGGACCTTACCCTACCTTTCACTTGCGGTTTGCCGGGAGACTTCTTTAAAAGCCAGGTTGCTGGCACAGCCACTTTAATCCGAAGGCATTAACGCAGAACTGAACTGCAAGAGAGCTAACTAATCTAAGTGCGTGACTAACAGTAACTGCAACTCAATGTTATGGTCCAGTGCACAATGATAAAAAGGTAACGTGCACAATGATTTGAATTATCCATTACGGTTACTCCTAATTATGATTTAGTAGAATATTACTACGTACAGAAATCAATCATAATTACGACTTAAATGACAACTTGAAGTTATTAAATAGACTGTCACCGGGCCAACGCTCCCCCTTAATTCAATGTCAATTGCACTGTTGGATATTAATAACTTCGTAAATCGTGTAAGACTGAGTGAGCTTAATGGCAGTTTTGAATAAAAGCTACACATACGCGACTCAAAACGTAGACTGAAAGTCACAAATCGTAGAATCCATACGACTCTTTTTTTTTTAACCCTTAACCGGTTTGCCACTTTTGGGGATCTAAAGCCACGTTTGGGGATCCGTCCCAATTTCAAGTTTTTAATCCCTATTTGTGGGTTTTGACAGTTATACTATTAAATTCAATTGAATTAAACCCGGTGGAAGCTAATTGTGTAAAAAAAACCGTTCTTTAATAACTAGTAAAACCTTGACAATCACTGTCACAACGGCTGCCTCTTACATTTCCCAGATGGAACGAAATGATTGACTGTGTGCCACGGAAAACATTCTCCAGTTCGGCAAAAAAATAGCGACAATCGCTGCAATAAGCACTGGTACGCTTGCGGATTCCATTACTAGCACACAACGCACAACAAACCGAGTTCTGCTTACCCGCGCCGCGCTTACCATCACTCGCCTCGTTTGTAAGACTTACCAATGGCCAGGGCATATCACACGCTTGCCCCTCACTGCGCTCCTAGAACCTCCAAAAAGCCCCGCATAAGACACCAAACCCTCAATAAGTTCCTTGAGCATGTCTTTGCGCGTGCGCGTTTTTTCTTCATGAAACTGTTTGTAGATGATAGTTGTGTTTGTAACCGCAACATCTAACAAACCCACAAATAACTTGAACCAAGGCTTGTTGAATCTTACCGCCTTCTCAACTCCGTAACGAAGTCGTAACTGATCGCCGGTATCAACGCCGCCCATGTGCTGAGTGTATGTCTTGCAAATTTCAAAACAATTCATTGGAACTGTAGCTCCACCCCCCCCCCCCCCCATGCAGCCTCCTTTCGACGTGGCTCATGGTACCCCCCAACACAGTTGACAAAAAATGAACCACCTGGGTGTCTTTCCAAGCAACAGCATGCATAGTGACTCCGTTATGACTCCAAGTGGCCATTGCGGACGTGCCCGGTCACTATTCTTCTTGACTTCGTCCAGTAGCTCCTTTGCCGCCCTCAGCCTGGGTTTGACAACAGTGCCAAGGCAGTTGATGCCCCTCTTGAGGACACAGTCAAAAAACAACTGCAGCCCTGTGTAAAACCTATCTAAAGCGATAATCCTGCCGCTTTGGTCGATGCCGGCTAGGTCTAAACGCTTCATAACAACTGCATACGTCATTCCGTGCCCAGAATCGTCCTGCACCGTTCCCTCACCCTCATAACAAAGAAGCGTATAAAAATAGCCTGTTACTGAACAGCACAGAGCAAACAGTTTGAATCCCCATTTGATGGGTTTTTTGGTAAGTATTGCCTGAGGTAGGTACGCCCTTTAAAAGGGATCATTCCCTCGTCGATTGACACCCATCGACCCAATTCCCACAGCCTAGGAAAATGTTCTTGTATAATCTCAATAAAGACTCGAACATTGAAAAGTTTGTCATACTGAGGGGAGTCACGAGGAGCTGCCAGACGGGGGTCAGTGAGATGAAAATAACGTTTGATATTCTGATACCTCACGTACCCCATTATGCTTGCAAGGTCTGGCCACTGCCAGAAGTCTGACACAGCGCCCATCCAATAATCTGTTTCAGCAGGTAACCCCACCACCCCCATCATTATAAGGATCGCCAAAAATGAAAGTATGTCAGATAGTGTCACGGGTACCCAAGGCCGCTGACGCTCTGAGGGGTTGAGATTACGTTTCCAGGTTGCATACTTGTTGGTGTTTCTTGTGACATTCTGCCAGAATTGCGTGGGTAAGAACATAAAGAAAATATCCACCATACTGAGGAGGTCGGGGGAACGCACAGAAAGTGATGCCCTGGACTGCCCTTCGAATGCCGGCAGCACACGAGGAGGTGCAACACCCACCTTCCATTCTTTGACATCTTTGAACTTACTGGCAGGTAGGCTATCGCCTTCGTCAATCTCTAGTGCCGGATCCTCCTCCTCGTCTTCACCAGACCCCTCATCTTCTTCGACATCATCGTCACTGACAAGTGAGTCGCTGGGATGAGGGGCTCGTTTGTTGTCCATTGCTCCTTCTTTTTGATCCTCTTCATCGGTTGAACTACCCGACTCATCTCCCGACTCTGGCGGTCTGTTGGAAAACAATACAGTAAGGAATACTGACGGCCAACGCCGATGCATGTATGGAAGTACAGAAATCTACTATACTTCCAGCATCGTCCTTGGCCGACAACAAAACAGAAGCAAATTGCGCAAAATAGCTGAAACCAGGTAGGGATAGGTACACATAGTCATCGTCATCAGGGTCGCTGGGTATCAAGCCGTCCTCACTGCAAACACGCAGAGAAACCATTCGACATCACATCAAAAATTCGAGGTTCAACAAAAACAAGTCTACCCAGCATTTATTGCATTTTTGGCATCCCCGTCGATTTCCTGGCCTTGCCCAAGTATGCCGTTATCGGCAGAGCCACTCCCTTCAATTCTGTATTTGATAATCTCCGAAGCAATCATTATGGAATCGTCTTCATCCTCCTCATCCCACTTCATCCAAAACTTGTCTTTTGTACGACCATACTGTCGAGAAACAGTACCCTCAATCTCCCTCGTCTTCCTGTCATCAGGACATTTTTGTTTGGCATAAGCTTCACCAAATTCCCTGACCGGAAGACGCACACGGACTGTGAGAAGCTTTGGTGCGCAGACATGATGTCGGAAAAAAAAAAAAAAAAAAAAAAAAAAAAAAAAAAAAAAAAGGTCCCCGCCTCGTCAAAAAAGGCAACGAAAATTCGTGAAAAAAAGTGGTTGGTGCCTGGTTTCAGTTTCATATTTAAGTCACTTCTAGAAAAGCTATGACATTCTGGTTTTCACATATAGCTTCCCCAACACGTAAATATTAAATTTGCAGCGTAGTACAGCTTGTTTCGATTGGTATTTATGTTTTTATTCAACTCAAAAATTCAAACCACTTTTGGGGATTGAAGCCACTTTTGGGGATTGAAACCGGTTAAGGGTTCATCATCAATTCCTCGCTGAAAAAAGTAGCATCTCGATCCAATGGTCGATTACTAGAAATTGACGTAAAAGGGCTCTTACGTAAATGACGAACTCGTACAATACTTACAAATAAAGTAATAATTACCACTACTTACATAATAGCAATCCGAAGTTGCTTCTCGCATGTAAATCACAATTACAACTGATAACTTAACAAAGCCCTCTGTTAACTAATAATACGATGGTAGTCCGCGATCCGATCTCAACGAATAAGTCGCCGTCGTCGTTGTCCGACTTCCTCCAATGTCCGGCTTCCTTCTCGCCTTTCGATTTCCGCCGTCCCGCTCTTGCCGCGCACGATCGATGGTGACGTGAGGTCGCGCGCTTCGTTTACGCTCGAGTTAAAGTCCACGGGATCATTCGTCTCGCCTCAAATGGATACCTATATAGAGACATCGCCTGCAAAGAAAAGACTCACACTCACACAAAAGAACATTATGAGTGAACTCAGCGGAAATTTGCGGATTTTCCGTAAATGAAGTTATGGTTCAAGTGTGATCATAAACTTACTAACTAAATACTCAAAACTGATCTTTAGGTACATGTTTAGTGAGTACATCCGCTATCTGCTTTTTAGTTCCTACCTTTACGAATCTTACTTCTTTATCACGTTGTGCATGATGAATGAAATGTAGTTCAAGTGGAAGATGTTTAGTGCGTGATCCTGACATTCCTCTCTCTGCTGCTAATATAGTTTGTGCGTTGCCCTCAAATAATTCTAACGGGCTTTTCTGTGCTACTTCTAATTCCGCTATATGCCTTACTGCTAAACCTTCTCGGATACATTCTACTGCTGCGAAGATTTCCGCATCATTCGAGCTCAACGCAATCCGTGATTGTCGCTTCGATAACCATGCAACCGGGTCTCCTCCCCACAGAACTATATACCCAGTACGAGACTTTCCTGTCTTTTTACATACCTTATGCGCCGCATCAGGCCACAGAGTAATCCCGGATATGTTCTTGCTTCTTTCGATGATTTCAGTCCGTGAAATGCAATACCGCGAAATGACTTCACTAAGTACCGAAAAATTCGTCCCAACATTGCATAGGTCACTCCGACGTCAACAGTCTGAATAACGCTAGCTGCATTCAAAGCTTGATCTGCATCTCATCTGGTCATCTTAGTTAAGAATAGTAACTTTCCAACTAAGCTAGGAATAGAATGCTTCCTAAGTGCACTAGACTCAGACATAGGGTCTGGCTCCCTGTCAGTAATTGTAAATTAACAAAAAACTGTTGTTTAATAATAAGAGGAAAGAAAGGACCACGGACGATGACAAGCATGCTTTGGTTGCTTGCTTGCGTGCTGACAATCGCTCAAGGCGCGGTCGTGCGCAGCATCGTCTCGGACCTGGTGCAGCGCAACAACGATCAGACGCTAGACGACGCGCGAGTAGAACAGCTAGTCACGGTCGATTTCGACGCCTGCCAGCGGCCCTTCGGCGACGCCACAGGCGACCGCGTGCGCCTGCTGCTCAATCTGACGGATGGCCGCTCGGTGCCTGTCTGGCTCAAGTGCAGCGGCGTGTTCTACGAAACGCCGATCGAGCCC
>WBZZ01001508.1:0-33732 GCA_019918135.1 Paulinella micropora
AACGTGTACTTTTTTACCGGCTATCCGGGGTGATGCCTACAGGGCTTGTGGCGGCGAGCCTGAGCAGAGACTGAGGGAAGCACTGTCATCCTGTGATTACTATAGTTTGAGCAGCATGCAGGAAAATTGATGAAAATTAGCTATCTGAAATACAGTTTTCAACTTCTCTATGTATTATTATTCAGTGACCAAATTTCTAATCAATATTAATAGTATGATATTATTAAACATATGAATGTTTATTACTAAGTTTTTCACTCCTTCAAAATATTAATACTAAAGTAAATTATTCAATGATGTATTAATGTATAATAGAAAAGTCAATGCAAAGTAAGTGCATCAATTGATTCTATGATTTACTAGTGTTCTTCGTAAAACAGACTCCGGCTCAGCCTACCCACACTACTCGGGAGGGAGGGGGTGCTGTGACTGTTCGAGAAAAACAAATCATGAGTCCAGCAGCACACCCTCCTATATGACGATAATATTATCTATTCAATAAATCTATACAAATGAACGTGACCTGCTTGAAAGCATCATGATACTTCAGGGAAACGGCTGGATCATTATTGCGTGTAATGCTCACAACACTGATTTAGGCACGGTTAGATTTTACACCGCGTATTAGCTTGTAACAGTCACGTAACGAGGAGGGGTTGTGTGCATAATGGCTGTCAGACTTTTGGTGTAAACATTGTGTGTTAGTAGCCCAGTGTGGCAGGTTTGACAATCTCTGCTGTAATATTATTTATTAATATATTACTGACACTTAAAATTTGACTACATTGCACCAGTTTGATCATCTCAGCTGTAAATACTAGTGGCGCAAACCTGTGGCTGGTTTCGCGGCTGCCGACCTAACACTTGTCGCCGACCATTGCTTCCTTTCAAAACACAGTTGAGTTTCTGGATATGCAAAATCGTCGGAAACCCATATAACCTCTCCGTTATATATTTATTCTATCTTAAGTAATACAGTAGTTGTCGTAATAGTAGTGAGTGCATTATGAAAAACATTCAATTGAGCTTTCGCAAAATGCTAGAGCAGTTTCGCAGGAGAGACGCGGGGGCAACGGAATGCAAGCTCTATAGCCAGTAGTAGTATTTTCATGGCAAAGATAATCGTTAGACACATACCATTGTTGATATTACTTTTTTTTTCTTACAACCTCGAGAGTGTATGATAAACTGTCGGGGTGTATGCGTGTGTAAATGTATCTGTCATGTCTGTTTGCCCCGTAAGTGCATGAGCGAGAGATAGAGAGATGTTTTAGTCTTTAAGCATAGATGACGTACACGTACTGCAATGTGTGCATGCAAATCAGTCGCTCTTACAAGAGTCAACCTTCCGGAGAAAAAGATTTTTCTTCTTTTCTACTCATGTGCATTCCTTTTGGCAATTACTCCATTCTCCTTCTTTCTTTCCTCTTCCTTTCTCCTCCTTTTTAGCATGTTCACTCCTGCTCCCCCCCGTGCCCTCCTCCCTCCTCATCCTTCTTCTCTGTCCTCTTCCTCCTTTCTCCTTCTCCTCACCTTTACTTCTTATTCTTTTTCTTCTTCCTCCTCCTCTTCCTCCTTATCCTGCGACTACTACTACTACTACTACTACTACTACTACTACTACTACTAACTACTACTACTACTACTACTACTACCTACCTACCTACCTACCTATCTGTATGTATCTATCTCTCAAACACACACACATACCACACTCACCAGGCTTGCTGCTCAAGAATGTTTCCTCGACCAACGTCTGGCTCTTTGAGCAGGTGCCTTTGCTTTGTTTCTGTTTGTTTGTTTGTTCGCTCGCTCGTTCGAAATTCGTTTGGGAGGCAGGAGGATCTCAAAGCCTCACACGAGCTACCTGCAGCTAAGATTGGTGTGTAAGCATGTATTTACATGCAGAAATGTGTCCCCCCCCCCCCCACCCCTCACCTCTCTCTCTCTCTCTCTCTCTCTCTCTCTCTCTCTCTCTCTACATACATGCATGTGTGTGTATTCCTACTCCTCCCCTCTTCCCCCATTTTGCTTCTTCATTTTGCCCCTGTTGTTTATCTTCCTTCCTTTTATCCTGCCCATTTTCCTCGTTTCCCTCCTCCTTCTACTCTCATTACTACATAGACAAACAGACACACACACACATATACAGAGAGAGAGAGAGAGAGAGAGAGAGAGAACGCACACATAATTTGTCTGCTGGCTGAATGAGTTAAACTTTCAGAGAAGAGAAGGGCGTGCCCTCCCTGCACACAACCTGGCCTGTGGGCGCCTGGCGGACGCTGTCTTCTCGTTCGCTGCAGCCAGAGATCCTTTTTTCAGCTCTCTTTTATTATGTATTGTTTTTCTTGCACCCCTCCACTTTGCAGCTCTCTTTTAGAATGTATTGTTTTGTTTGCACCCCATCCACTCCTTGGCCTCTCTTGTGGGATTTGGGAATAAATATATAAAGTTTATTGAAAAAACCACAAGAGAAAAAAATTGGAGATATAAGGGGACCCACAGCCAGACCCCACAACCGGTGGCCGCAACATCATGCAATGTTTAGTTGCACCCCATCCACTCCTTGGCCTCTCTTGTGGGATTTGGGAATAAATATATAAAGTTTATTGAAAAAACCACAAGAGAAAAAAAATTCTAGAAATAAAGGACCCACAGCCAGACCCCACAACCGGTTGGCCGCAACATCATGCAATGCCTTTTTTTCTAGAGCTGAAAACAGAAAAGATGTATGTGCAGAGTTTTAAATACGATGCTCTTCTTCGCAGTGAGGTACTTTATTTCTCATATATCTTTTCTCACTCTCTCGTCGTGTCGTGTGTGATTTTATAGCCAGATCGCAGTACTGTAGCACAAACAACAAGACTTCTTTGTTTCTGTACGCTGTTTCGAAATTCCCTTCTTCTTGTTTATTTAGAGAACAATTTTATAATTTGACTCAAGCAAGGTCCACATGAAAAGCAATGCTATTAAGCTAATACATTCATCGAGGTGGCTCAGTAATATTAAATCTTGCTTGAGTTTAGCATAAGTATTAATATAAATAGTCTGCATATGAGTCTGGGCGCGGCTTTGAAGCGATATGAGTGTCAAAATATGTAGGATAGATGTCTGCTCGTGATCTCTCGGTTTAGGGGAAGAAATTAAAGAGAGAGAGAGAGAGAGAGAGAGAAGGAGAGAGAGAGAGAGAGAGAGAGAAGGAGAGAGGTGGAAAAAGAAGAGGGAGAGAGAAAGGGAGAGAGAGCGGGGAGTGCCAGTCATATGGTGTTTGTTTGCGAGGTCCAGCGAAGGCTCTTCACAGATTATGTGACGGGAAAGAGGGTGCTATTGCTGCTTTTATTATTATTATTATTATGTAGGCAGCTGTGACCATTCGCTCCAAAGTTATTATTATTATTATTATCATTACTATGTTTTTGCTGTTCAAGTAGATATGCTTTTATCAGTTTTTTGACAGATGTTGAGTGATGTTGTGTCTTTGATATACTCTGGGAGTTGGTTCCACTGATGGAACATTTTTGTGAGGTATGGGATGTTGTGGTCGATGAATAGGTTGCTTTTTGTTGAATTTCGAGTATGGTATGAATGGATATTGTTGGTTGGGGGTGGAGATGTTGTCGTGTAGTGGTCTGTTGAGTTCTTTAATGGGTGGATTGGTGGATTTCTATACACCTCTGAGTTTGTATAATTGACAAGGATTTCGAGTTGGTCGAAGAGCTGCTTAGTATGTGCTCGGTAACATGTCTTGGTTTTTATTACTCTGATGATTTTTTGTGTATTTTTATGAGTGGTTGTATGTGCTTCTTGTTTTTGTCATGCCCCCCCCCCCCCCCCCCCCCCCCCCCCCCAGACGGAGATGTGTTGGATTAGGTGTGGGAAGATATGTGCGAGGTATAGTTGTTTCATTATTGCTGTGTCGAGGAATTGCTGTGCGTAGGAAGTAAGTGATTGTTGGTTGTAGTTTACGTATGATGATGCTTATGTGTTGGTTGTATCGTAGGTTGTGTTGGAGTGTTATGACCAGGAGTTTTGCATGTTGGCATTCTTCGAGTGTGTGGTTGTCTATGCTTATTGTCATGTTTCGAGGAAGATTGTGTATGTTGTCTTGGTAGTGTTTGGTACGAGGTTGTTGGAATGAAAGTAGTTGATTAGTTTATTTATTTCAGTTTGTGTTTTCTGTTGTAGACTGTTGGGCGATTTGGTTGTTATTATGACTGTCGTCTGCATATGTATACACTGTTCCTTGTTTTATTATGTTTATTATATGATTGATATACAGCAATATATAGTGTTTTCTGTTGTAGACTGTTGGGCGATTTGGTTGTTATTATGACTGTCGTCTGCATATGTATACACTGTTCCTTGTTTTATTATGTTTATTATATGATTGATATACAGCAAGAAGAATGTAGTAGATAGCATGTTGCCTTGCGGGATGCCGTGTGTGATAGTGCGCTTGTGTGATTTTGCGTGCTGTGTGTGTGTTTCTTGGACTCTGTTTGAGAAGTAGGACGCAAAGAAGTTAACAGTGTCTTCAGAGAAATTGAAAATTTTCGAAGCCTGTCAATCAGCTTTGCGTGTTGTACTGTGTCATAGGCTTTTGATAGATCTATAGTGCTAACGCTAGCTCTTCTTAGTAATAGTATATGTGCTTATGTATTTTTTTAAGGATTGTTTGGATTGTCATGATTGTGTTTGAGTTTGGTATGAATGTGTTTTGTGTGTGTGAAATTATGTTGTGCTTTGTTAGATAATCCATGATTTGCTTATTTATTATTGTGTCAAAGACTTGAGCTATTCTTGGTAGCAGTGATATCTGTCTGTAGGTGGCTGGCATGCTTGTGTCGCTGGCTTTGTATATTTCTATTACTTATGCATCTGGGTAGCTGTTTTCGTTTATTACTTTGTTGAAGAGTTCTGTGAGTGTGGGTGCAAAGAAAACGTGCATGTCTTTTATTATTGCATGCTTTATTTTAAATATATCTTCTGCTTTGTCTCTGTTTATGTTCTTGAGTGTCTTGTAAACTGTGTCTTGTGTTATGGTATGTAGTTTGAAGCTAGGATGTGTGTGTGTGTTTCTACCTCTATAATCTCTTCCTGTCTGTGTGTTCCTGTTCTATTTTTGGTATGTTGTTGCTTGCTTTCTTGCCTATTGTTATGATTGTTGAATGCATTTGCTATATCTATTGGGTCTGTGTATGTTCTATTGTTGTAGTGTGCTATTGTTACCGATGTTCTTGGTGGTTTGTTATTTGGTACTAGCTCTTTGAGTTTTCTGTGCTGTTTCTTTGGGTTGTCTTTGTTGTCTTCCAGCACTTTCATGATTTCTTCTTGTTTTGATTTGTGTATGCGTTTGTTGACTTTGTATTTGTGTGCAGTGTAGGCTTGCTTGTTCTCTATACTTGGGTTGTCTTTCCATCTTTTGTATAGTGCATGTCGTTTTCTTATTTGTCTTTTTATTTTTGGTTAACACTAGTTTTTTCTTCTGTTGCTTTTTCTAGGTTTCCTCTCTTAGTGTCCTATAACTTTTGTTATTCTTGATTGTATCTCTAGGAAACTTTGGTTTGTGTCTGTGTTTCGATGTATTCTAGCTGTGTTTTTTAGGTCTGCTATTATAGACTCCCTGTGTTTGTTGTAGTTATTGTTTGTGAGCATGTGAGTAGTGCTTGTGTCTGGTTTGTTTGTTTGTGTGTGTATTATTGCGTATATTGGGTGGTGGTCAAATATGCATGAGCTGATTATATTTGATTCAATATCAGTGCTAATGTTGGTGAGTATTATGTCGATGAGCGTATGTCGTGTCGTGTTGCTTTGTTTATTGTCGTGTATAGGTTGTTGTGTATAATGAGTTCATCATATCTGTGTGCGGTCTAGGAGGTTATAGTTAAGGTCTCCTACTATTGTTATTGTGCTTACAGGTGCCTTGTGCAGAATGTCGTCTATTCTATTTTGAAGTGCGTGCATAAAGTCTTTATCATTGGGCGTCTATACATACCTATTATTGTGTGTATTTGCTTGTTTTTAGTTTATTATTATGTATTTGTAGAATTATTGGTGTTTACATGATTGCGATATGTTTTGTTTATTGTCTACAGTGAGGTGCATGTTGCTTTTGAAGTAAATTGAGATGTCTATGTGATGTTCTGCAGTGTACATGGGGATGGAGAATGCGTTGTTGCTGATTGGTTGGATGTAGTTGTCTGTGATTATGATGATGTCTGGTTGGAAGTGTAGGACCTGGAGTTGTATGAGTAGATGTTGGTGGTGTGCTTTGAGTGAGTGGATGTTGGTGTGGTATATGTTGAGTGTTGTGTTGTGTGTGTTGTTGTTGTTGTTGTTGTTGTTGTTGTTGTTATTATTATTATTATTATTATTATTATTATTATTATTATTATTATTATTATTATTATTATTATTATTATTATTATTATTATTATTGTTATTATTGTTTTCTTTTCCTATTTTTTTCATATCATACGCAAGTTCGGCGTAGGGTATTAGGGATTGTGGGAGGAGGCGGTGGTGTATGATATTGTCTGGGTGTCTCTGTGGTATGAGGTTTGCCTGGGTCCGCTTGTCGATGTTTTGCTTGGTGTTGTGGTTGATGATGATGTGATGATGATGCTTGGGAGGTGGAACCGTACTGTTCTCTGATGATTTTGATATCCTCCAAGGTTTTCAATCAGCAGTTTTTCCCCTTTCCCCTGATCTTTGAAGAAGACTTCGCAGTCCCTGGTCCACACAAACATGGTTGCTCCGTTGCTCCTGTCAGCTCCTTCTTTAGTTTGAGTGTACGTTTGGAGAGAGAGAGAGAGAGAGAGAGAGAGAGAGAGAGTTGGGGGGATGGTAGGCTTTCATCGATGTAGATGAAGTGTTGTGTGTGTGTGTGTGTGTGTTGTTCGAGGCGCGCGCCCGGGCAGTCGATGGTGTCGTGAGTGAATGGTTTTGTGGGTTGAATTTTTTGAACTGGTTTTTGAGTTGGTTTGTGGTGAAGCGTAAGATAATTGGGGGTGGGTGTCGAGGTTTGTTTGGTGCGGGCGCTTTTTGGCACGAAAACATTTGACGATCTCGTCGGAGTTGTGCGACTTATTTCTTTGGCTTTGACGATTTGTTTTGTGTTTTCAGTTGGAATGTATGAGATCCCTGTGATGACGAGTTCAAAGATGGGGTCGCACTCTTTGATGTGGGTTGTTGGCATTCGCTTGCGTTCGTTGGCCATGCAGGTTGTGGAGAAAGTCCGTACGTTGCTGTTGGGCTTTTATGTCTTGGAGTTGCTGGAGCATTCGTTTGGTTTCTTGTCGCAGCGAGTCTACTCCACCTGAGAGTTTCCTCACGTCGCTTTCTTGGCTGTCGAGGCGCTTTTTGTTTTGCCCAATATCCTGCTGAGCTTGTTCGATTTTTTGGGTTTCGGTTTGCTGCTGGTTGGTGATCTTTTTCCTCCAGTTGGTTGGTTTTGAGGTTGAGCTTAAGTATTTCGCTGGACATGTGGCTTTGGTCTTTTTGTTGCTAATCGGTGACTTTTGCGAGTATGGGGGCGATGACTGCTTGCATTGATGCAGTAATCATCTCTTGGATTTATTTGCGGTCAGCATTGTCGGCAGGTGGATTGCTGGTGTTGCCAGTTAGTTCTTCCTCCTCGTTGGCTGGGGGTGTGCGTTTGGTCCTGTTGCTTTCCTGCTTGACAGAGTTATGGCTCCATTATTTGAGTCGTCATTGGGCGTGGTTCTGGTAGCAGTGTTGTCGTGGGGGGGGGGGGCGTCTTCCTCTTCTTTCCAGTCGGCGGCTCTTTTCCTTTTTCTTTTGCCATTAGTGCTTTTTTTTTTTGATCGCTTCTTTTTGTGGAGAGAGTTGGTTTCTGTTCCGTTAGCTGTTTGTTGAGCTTCTTCTTGGGCCAAGGGGGTTTTTGGTGGGGTTTTTGCACGTGTTCTTTTTTTTTTTTTTGAGCTTGTTCTCTCCCCCTTCCCTCCCCTTTACTCCCTTTGAGATATATTATAGTATAAATTATGACAACGTAGCTCTAAAAAAGTTCCTCATGTTTTAAAATGTGTATGTGTGTGTGTGTGCGTGTGCTGCTTGTACAGAAAAGACCAAAGCTACCAGACTTATTTCTCTCTAAAAAGACGAGTGCATGGAAAGCCTGCAGAAGATCTCCGAGAGACTCGATGCAGTTCGGCCATGGCGAAGGGTTGACTGGGAGCCAAGCGCTCCTAAAGGCAATGTTGTTCGCTTTCGGGCAGGCAAAAATGATAAGCATAATGTCAACTTTCCCTGTTCCCTGATCGTACCACTTCCGGATTATAGCATGTTCCTGGATGTCCTTGTCAAGGACTACGAGCAGTACCGCGTTGCAAACTCTTGGGTCGAAATTCCTGATAAGTATATCAACAAACTCGTAGTCGATATCGACAAATGTGAGAGTGAGACAGAGCGTGACAAAAACATCGCGGTGGTAGAGGATATCATCATCAACATGATCAAGAGGGAAAAGTTTCTCAAGCCCACTACTGATGATCAGGTACCAAGCATCCTGGTCGCCACTCGCGGTCTCAATGCACACATTTACAGCAATCTCGCTATTACAACCCGCCGCGATTTGCAGGAGTTTGCAGATGCCGTCAGGCCCTACGATCGCATCGACGATAGAGTTGCCACGGGAGGAAGCGGTATGCGTTTTTTCTTTTCTCAGAAAGAAGTCAACGCCACTGGAGACCTCCTGCCCGATGCGCTCTACAAACCCGCCTGCTTCAAGCAATCAAGCATGGATGATTGGAAGTGGGTTCTACGCGCGGACCTCATGCCCAGTTCCGCCAGAGAACTGCTCCGGTTTACATCCATGAAGTTTGGCACCGACCGCTTCAACCGAACCCCTGATATGCTGATGCAACAGGTACGAAAGCGATCCGGTTGCCTTAGTACGGTCATCCCACCAGATGAGCCCAAGCGAGCCATCGAGCTCCTCAAGGCTTACATTAAACAGCTAGACAAGAACGAGCATGTCGAAATCTCCCATACTGCTGCAAACGAAGACAACACGGAGCTGACCATCCGCACCACCAGCAGTCTCTGCCTTGTGCGGGGTGAGCGCCACTCTGCTAGTCATCACATTCAGTACGTAATATATGCTAGACAATTTGACAACAAGCTCGTCGCTCGGCAGACTTGCTTGCATTCCGATTGCTACGGTGTTTACTGTCACATCGAGCTCGAGCCGCGCCAGCTCCCTCGCCGCGATGAGGACTCACTGATTGAAGTATCTCTACACCCGTTTTCGTCAGCTAGACGAACTTTTTCCTCACAGTGCCAGCACCTTTGTCGTGAAAGCGATCACTGGCTCCGGCAAGACTGACCTTCTCGTGAATTTTATTTCCTCGCGCGTGCCCAAGACCGCTCCTATCTGGCTTGTTTGCTACAGGAAATCACTTATCGAGCAACTCGGGAAGAAACTCAGCGGGTTTGTGTGTTACAACGAATCGAAAAACAAGTGGGTCAAGAGCGACCGACTCATTATCACGCCCAACTCCCTCATCAAGGCAAAATATAACAGGATGCCTATACCTCCAGTCCTAATTTTTGACGAGGTTGAGAGCGCGATCGCCACGGTTTTTGGCAAGACCATGGCAAAAGATCGCGTGGCTAGCGTCGATTATTTGAAGGAGCTTTTGACGAAGGTTTCAGTGGTTATCGCGTCGGATGCATCCGCTGGGAGCCTCACTCTAGAGACACTCCGCGCCTTCCGCCCCGTGAAATTTCACTATATCCTGAGCACGTACCAAAAACCTTTGAACAAACGTTATAAGGTGCGCGTCAGCTATGACGAAAATGCATGGCGCCAAGGGATCATCGACCGCCACCGAAAGGGTCTGGTTCAGTTTACTCACGCTAACTCCTTGGAGTATGCCGAGAAACTTGCAGAGGAACTTGATGACAAGGACCGAGTGCGAGTCATCACCAGCAATACCCCCGGGCAAGAGGTGAGAAAGCTCATCGAAGACATTGATGAGCTTGTAGACAGCGGTCGGGTGACACATATCGTATACTCGCCTAAAATAGAAGCAGGAGTATCCTGGAACACGAAGAAATGCTATTGCATCAATGCCTGGGCTTCGGACAAGATTACCAGCCCACCTGCTCTCATGCAGTCGATTGTGCGTGTTCGCGAACCCATCACTGGGATCATCAACCTCTGCCTGAAAGAAGTAGCTCCAACTGACCGGATCATGCTGCGACCTGTTTTGTATCAAGAAGTGAAACAAGCACTCGAGGACGGTGACTGCTCCCTGGATGAGTTCTGTCCGAAACAAGAACTTAAACACTTTCCATGCATGCAGCACGCGCTCGTCCTCCACACCATGAACAAAAACGAATATTATAACGACTACGAACAGACCCTCTTCCGGCTCATGCACGAAAACCAGATGACTATTCTCGTTGACATCGGGGACAGGCGTACAAAGGCTCCCGCTACCGAGGCTAGCAGCCGCTACGAATCTAGACGTGCAAATGACATTTTCAGCGCCCAGCAGATAAGCGACAACCAGGTTCTCGAGAGGTTCGAGGCGGCCGTGCAGGCTAGCCAGGATGAAGTTGGATACCAGGACTCTATCAAGCGCCACTTTCTCCAGCTGCTCCTTCAGCATAACGAGTCACTCCTCACGGCCGAAAATATCAGGGAGTTTGGTCTGTTCCGCCAAGAAACTCTTGACAAGCTCAAACGTTATAAGCTTATGTCTCGCGGAGGGTCCGCAGGAGACGATGCATACGGCGCAATCACCTATCTTGAAAAAAAACTAGGCTTCGACCCTGCCACTGGGCGCTACGATGTTGCTGCCTTCTACGCATCGTTTGGCGAAGCCGATCGTAAATGGTATGCCAAGCAACAAAACGCTATTCGAGCAGGTTTGCGGGACACGCTTAAAAATAAGTGTCTTAAACTTGATGAGAGCCAAGTTAGCCCAGGCAAGCTCATCGATCTATACATGCTGTTGCACAAGGAAATCACTGGCCTTCTGGTCGCACGGCAGCCTGAAAAGAGGATTCGCGTGCGATGCGGAGGTCAACCCTGGAGTGAAACATCTGAAATAGAAATGAACATGCGGCAGTTCAGGTTCTATAATGCTGTCTGTGCAGAAGTGGCAGCTCCCAGCCAGGAACTAGTCTGACAATCAAGTTGCTGTTAAGCACATGTATTGAGATGGTTAAGCTGGCTCAGCTAAACATGCATCCTAGTTAATAATATATCATTAATAAATATGCATTTTGCTTTTTCCAAAATTAAAAATCATATTAGAAGTTTGGAACTTTTGCAAAGCTCAAGAAGAAGAAGAAGAAGAAGAAGAAGAAGAAGGATTAGTGACAGAAGAAGAAGAGAAGCGCCTTGTTGACAATCAGGTTGGTCTAATGAATCACCAAGCTTGGGTGACAGTTTTGAGAATAAAATATTTTTATATTTTTATTTTTGTGTCTTTTTTACCACGAACAAATATAGCGAGAACTGCTTCACTAGTATGTTAGATCTATGTTTGCCTGTCAGCTTTGCCAACACTTCTGTTCAACCAACAAAGTTACACGAGAAAAAAGCTGCTGAAGATGATTAGGTATTGCTGATGACATGCAAGAGAAAAATAGTAACTTCTGAGTTTTGTGCAATATTTTCATTTGTGTGATAGTTTTTTCATTTTTATGACAAATTTAAAATGTTCAATTTAACTATAATATTAATATTTTGCAAAATTTACGATATTTTGCGGACGAATATAGCTGTTATTAATAATTTGAAAATGTCAAAATTCAAACTAAAACATAAAAATCAGAATTTATAATATTTTTATCTTGAATTTGGCAGCAATATATTGCTGTTGACATTCAAGACAACAAAAAAAATTGATTTTTCTGCTTTGGTTGGAATTTCAGTTTTGGTTGGAATTTTGATTTTGGGTGAAAATTTGAATTTTTCAAATTAACGGCTATATTCGTCCGCAAAATATCGTAAATTTTCGCGAAATGTTACCGTTAAATTTGAAAATTTGAATTTTTGTCACAAAAATGAAAAACTGTCACAAAAATGAAAATCTGACACAAAAATGAAAAACTAATTTTTGTTGTTGTCTTGAATGTCAACAGCAATAATATTTTCAGTTGAAAGGAAAGATATTTAATGAAAAATAAATAGAGTCTACTGTCAAGTAGACAATGCTATGAAAAAGCTGTTGAACGATGGTATCAGAATTGTAGCGGCGCTTTGATTGACGGAGAACGATGAGATCAAAGTTGGATTATTTTGCCCCTTGCATGTCAGTACTAGTGCTTATGTCATTTTTTTTCCTTGTGCCTAGTTGCTCAACAACGCACCCGCATCGCTAGTGAGAGGGATGGTGATTCATATGACGGGTCAACCCAATCCCAACATGGAGGACAAGAAGAGTGAGGAATTCGCTTACATGAACACGAGGAACAACAACTTCTCCAATCGGTCACAAAAGGGGGTCATCATATTCCAACCTAAGAGCTAGATTTTACAACTTGCAACAGAAAATTTGCCGACGCGCTGCGAGCGGCCCGTAACGAAACTGGCGATCGCGACTCATCACTGTAGTACACAACAACTATTTTAGTATTAATATATTCTAATGAACGCTTTCAATCTCTTAATTTTTCCACTTATCCCTACGAATGGCAAGTATTCCATATTGTTATTGCTATCGACATTCAAGTGGCACAAAAAAATTTGGTTTTTCTGTTTCCGTTGGAATTTCAGTTTTCGTTGAAATTTCAGTTTTTGATGAAATTTGAATTTTGAAATTAACGGCTATATTGCTATTGACATTCAAGACAACAAAAAAAATTGATTTTTCTGTTTTGGTTGGAATTTCAGTTTTGGTTGGAATTTTGATTTTTGGTGAAAATTTGAATTTTTCAAATTAACTGCTATATTCGTCCGCAAAATATCGTAAATTTTCGCGAAATGTTACCGTTAAATTTGAAAATTTGAATTTTTGTCACAAAAATGAAAAACTGTCACAAAAGTGAAAATCTGACACAAAAATGAAAAACTGATTTTTGTTGTTGTCTTGAATGTCAACAGCAATATGTGTTCTAAAAAATTACGCAAATTTTAGTGAAATTTTTTGCAGGTAAATATCTAAAAGAATGTATATATTTATTGATAGCCTAGTCTTTCCCGTGTTCAGTTCACTGTTCAAGCACTCCGCTAGTAACCGTGCCCAACCCAATTCTCTACCTCTATATAAAGGAATCGAAAACAAAGAATAGAGGTAGGTCGGATGAGTTCCATATGCCACCACACAAAATCATCATTAGAAGCGCTTGTCATGATATTGTTAAACCTATTAATATAATTACTCGGTTAGTCAGTACGGCCCGGCATATGTGATGTGTGTCGTTAGAGCCATTACATATGTCCGGCCTAGTATATGTTCGGACCGTTCCCTGGTGTCCTTTTCTCAATAAAGTTTCTACTGTAGGACACAGCTAGTATAAGGCAGATTATTAAGTTAGTCTCACAGGTTATGAGCCTTGTAGCGTGAACGTTAGGTCTAGTAGACTTTATTCATTTATCGTGTACTACCGGTGTGTGTGCGCAAGGCTACCACCGAGAACACAAACAGGTGTACGTGCGGAAGGCTGTCACCGAAAATTTGAATTTGGTGTGTGTGCGGAAGGCTACCACCAGTCTGGTGTGTGTGCGGAAGGCCACCACCAGTAGGACTAGGAAGATTGTGCGGAAGGCTGCCATCTAGTCACTCACTCAACGTTTTGTTTCTTTATTTCACCTCGCTTCTCAACTCATAGAGAAAGCAACATTGGTAGTTGAGCCTCACTCCTACCTTCCGCCCTTGGTACGTCCGAACAATATGGCGTACCAAGGTTCAGACCTAGTAAAGATGAGGCTTGACCCTCCAGAGTTTGATCATGGTAAAGAGTGGGAACTGTTTGAGTACACCTTCACGTCTGTTATAGATGTTACTCATCCAGAAATCCTCTCCATGATTCCAGTGGCAGGCTTTGAGTCTCACCCCTTAGCTAAACCTATTCTATTTCCTAAACAACCTGAACCCCCCTCTGATGAACCTTACATGTCACCTAATGAAGAAGAAGAAGAGGAGGCAGGTGTGAAGAAAGAGAAGAAAGATAAGCATAAGTGAAAGAGAGAGGGTCCCGAAATCACAAGTGTAAAAACCGAACCTGCTCCTGCCATCACAAGTGCAAAGGCCGACTCTGCCCCTGCTACCACTGTTATCCACGGACCAAAAATCCAAGATACCAGTGGTGACAGGGGGGAGCAAACCCTCACCGCTATTTGCACTACATTTCAGCGCTAAATATCAAGAGAAATACATAAAAGAGAGAGAAGCTAAGCTAAATAGGTTGCTCTATGCTTTCTTGCTCCAGGCATGTGCTCATAATAGAAAAGTGATGACAGTCATGAGGCAGGGGGATACGGATGGTGTGGCTTGTTTCCTTGCCCTCAAGAAACATTATGGAGGTCTTGATCTCATAACGTTTGAGGAGGAGTCCGACCAGGAAAAGCTATACCATTCGTATCCCACGAAGGTCAGTGAAGTGAGCAGTTGGCTAGCTGAATACCTCACTACTATCAAGACCCAAGAGAAGACAATGGGAGTAATACCAGAGTTGATGGAAACAGGCATGATAATGAAGAAGCTTAAACACCTTCCTCCTTACCAAGCCTATTATCGCAACACCTGGCGTTCTCTCTTGCCTACTCAGAGGCCCAAGCTACCAGAATTCCTTAAAATAGTATAACAACTAGCTCAGAGTGATGTTTCAGAGACTAGAATGCGTAAACTATATGGATCTGGTAGCTCTAAGAGTGATCCTATCACTATCAACACAGTTGCAGGGATAGCTCAGGGCAAGAAGAAGGGCAAACCATCACAGGGTTATGGTGAGAGGGAAGACAGTATTTGTTGGAACTGTCTCTCCCCTGACCATAAGATTGCTTTCTGTCTAGTCAGATGTCAGCTCAAGGACTGTCCTAAGGACGGACATGGCCCCTTAAGATGCCCCATAAGGAGAAGAACAAGAGTCTCTGAGAAGTTACGGGGAAAGGAGAAGAGAGAGGACAGTCAGAACGAGAAGACAGACAGACAGACACAAGAAGAAAGAAAGAGAAGGAGCAAAGAAGAAGAAAAAGAAAGATGGAAGCAGCGAAGGAAGACGAAAGCTGAAAGCAGCAGACTTCATTAAAAAGAAGAAAAAGTTTGAATGCTGAATCATCTGATTCTCCTAGCTCTAGCTCACCCTCTCAATCTGAAGATGAAGATGAAGACGAACGCCCAACTGATCAACCTCCTTCTGAATCTGAAGAAGATTCAGAAGTGGATGTTGAGTTGGGCATTCATCACATGGCAATCATGATGATGGAGAAAGAGAGGGAGGAGACAGACAGAGGGAAGAAGGAAGACGAACCACCCCCTCTCATCAACACCCACATACCACTTTTATCTCACGCATCTAAGCCACCTGGGGCTGTTGGTGGAGCGGAAGGAGGTAGGGAGGGTGGTGTGCGTAGAGGAGAGCAGAAAAGGCATGCATCATCTACCCAAAATGACTCCACACACACTCGCCTCACTATCCCACCCCTTCACGAGAACAAATTTTTCACCACCCTTGATATGGCTGGCGACCCAACTCCCCTAAACCAAATCATACCTTTGGAAGGGAATTGTGCCCTCAGACGTACAAGGGCAGGATACGTAAAAATCCTCGTGAAAGGGTATAATCCTGTTACGTTGCGTGAGGTAGGTGGCCCACCCCTCAACCTCCACGGTAGACCAGTTCGTATGGACAGTTGTCATGTCACGAGCAGTAAACAGTGTGAGGCGACAGTGTCAGACACAGGAGTTAGATGCTCATGGAGGTTGGGGGCGGCCAGAAAGGGAGTACAGGGTAGGAAGTGTGCAGCTAGGTTGATAGATCACGACTTCTGTACACTCCACCTTGATCAAGAGAGGAAGAGAGAGAGGAGATATTAGCAAAGTACAGAGAGAAACTGAACTTAGGTGTACTGCTTCCTCCTGATGATGCTCTGTACTATGAACCTGCTACTTTATTTACACATATCTCATTGTGGAAAGAGAGTACTGTCATTGTTCAACCCAGCATCCCACCTCTTCTCACTACCACTACTACTACTACTACCAATACTGCTACAAGCACAGAGGGAGTAGGAGAAGTAGGAGGAGAAATAGAGGAAGTGGGAGTAGGGGGAGAAGTAGGAGGATTTGTAGAAGGAGTAGTTGGTGTGAGAGATTCAGAAACATTTGTACCTTCTATGCCTGCACCAACCTCGACTCATGACATGTCTTCAACTGCAACCTGCCACTGTCTCACCTAACATAACCACACCATCTTTATTTGGACCTTCTATGTCATGGAAGAAGGAGAGCCAGGTAGTGGAGGGAGTAACAATGTTTGGGTGAGAGAAGGTAAGCGATTGTTAAGTGGTGGGGATTTGCCTCCCATAGAGGAGATACAAAGACTGGTCACTGCTCTCAATCAGGGACTGAAGAGTAGAACAGTGAAAGATGTATTGATTGCCAGTCAAGAGGGAGAGTATGATGAATTCTACACAGAACTGTATTACGCTATGCATGACTGTATCCTCACCCTTGCAACTAAACACAATGATTCATTTGCACGTGGCATTGTCTCATCTTTTCCTTACATGGTGAAAGAGGTAAAGGATCTCGAGGCTGTGTTGGGTGGCGTAAAACCACCAGAAGTAGATGAGACACTCGTCACAAGTTTTTTAACAAGTCAGTGACCCAAGTTGATATTCGTCAGCTAGTCTGATAGTAGTAACAATTCAAGCTGCCCTGACCAGTGATTATTAATATTATGTTATTACGGACCGACGAGTACTAGAAAAGTGTTATTAATAACAGCTCAGCCGAGGCAGCCCGAGGCAGAGTCTTATTAATAAATCAGTAGTCACTGGTATATATTGTAGCATTTTATCAAAACACAGTGACTGTCAGACATTGCTAAGCCTTGCGTAAAACTTGAAAGACAACTTGAAACTAGGCTCTCACTGCCAGTGGCTGTTACAGTTCAACGTGACACACTATTAAGACGGTCCAACAGGAAAATAGTGAAGTACATAATTTAATATTCACGGTTGAAGTATGATTATTTGAGTTGAATACGGAAGTCACTTGCTTCAGAAGAAAACAAAACTGAGCAGGACTTACTGAGTACTAGAACGAATGAGAGTGGAAAAATTGAAGAGAAGAATGCTATGATGATGGGTATCCGAGAGGCCGCTGAGAAAAGTTGAGGTCGGAGAATCAGTCAAGTTCAGTGGCACGGTCAGGCTCGGCCGGATGTGAGGAAGCAATCGAACATGTTCCAAAAAATGAATGGAGCTGAAGCATAAGAGCAGAAATATGAATCAAAACTTAAATTAGAATCACGTGAGTAAGTTCAAAAAAAGGAAAAGAAGATGATGATAAAGCGGTGCTGCCAACATGGGACTCTTTGTACCAACTTTGTTCCTGCCCCATCCGGCGTCGGGAGCTGATGTTGGCCGAGATTGACATCATCGCTTTGTATCCTGCAGAGTCTCAGTCTGACCCGTCGACGTGGCTATTCAAGGCTGAGGACCTGCGGCCCGCGAGTCGTACTCAGAGTGAAGAAAATTGGTCGAGTTCCAGACTCAGCAGAGTCGAGCTCGGCTACCACCGCCGGCCTGTTCAACTTCGTCGTCGTCGTCGTCGTCGTTGTTGTTGTTGTTGTTATTGTTGTTATTGTTGCTGTTGCTGCTTCTGCTGCTGCTGTTGTTGTTGTTGTCGTTGTTGTTGTTGTTGTTGTTGTTGTTGTTTTGATTGTAGGGCAAAAATTACGTGTTGGAAGAAGACGCCCCGTGATTTCATTCTTGGTTTTCCAAGTGCCCTTCCAAGCGCTTCACTCGGTTCCGCAACTCCTGCATCTCCTCCTCCCAGCGAGTGAGCCTTCCTAGCAGCGGCTCTACTTCGCTGATTAGCCCTTGTAATCGCTCGCTTAGCTTGTCAGTATCCACTTTTTCCAAGCTATTGCTTGGCTTATCGGCAAACGCAACTTCAGTGCCCTTGACTTCCAAAGCAGGGTCGACTTGTGGCTCGGATGGTTCGGAGTGGACGTGGTCATCGGACGCAGTGCGGCGATGCGAACCCGATAGCAACGAAGGCAACTTCGAGGCAGGCGATGTGGGGGATGAAGGAGTGCTGAGCGCTTGAAGGCGCAAGTTATCCCTTGCTTCCGACGCTTGCACTTTGAGGCAGCCGGCAAACCCCCACAGAAATATGACTAGTTTATACGAGACCGCTATCACACTGCCACTAAGGGAGAACACAGCAAGGGCGGACTGGGGGCCGATCCCTTCCGCGCGCTCGAGGAAAACGATGGGCAGGAAGAGCTGGGGCAGGTCTTCCAGGAACAGGTCGGGGACAGAGGTGTACCACTGGATGGAAGTGACCTGAAAGCTTTGCCAATACAATGAGCGGAGGAAGGGGTCCGCCAGCAGCAGCGCCATTAAAGGTGAGGTGCGCACGAAGATAAAACGAGCGGGGTCGTGAAAGTACTTGGAAAGATAGATACTTGCTAATGCAACCGCTTTCAGCGACTCCTTTACAACAATCACGCTGAAGACGACTTTTGCAAAGTTGATGATGAACTGGCTGTCAACTCCCATAGATTGGCCAGTGATATACCTATGCCATTCTCTGCCGCATCCACGTTTACTTGTTGAAAAAAAGATTATTGTTCTAGACCCCGGCCCTCGCATGAAGTACGGGGTCGGTGCCATAGGCTTGGCCAAATCACCACCATGCTTAGGCGACTTAAACGCTGAGACCCACAGCCAAAGCTCGGAGAAGTCCGTTACTACTAGATCTGGGCACTTTATTTCTAATAATTGTTGAACATGAAATTGCATGAATGGTTTGACAGTGGGACTAGCTTCAGATGCATCCCCTAATGCGAGGCAAAACGAACTCGTCGCATTAGGATGTTGTTTAAATTGCAGGCTTGTTTCACACTGTCCAGAAAAACAAGCAGAATCTGCCGCAGTAGGATTCATTTGCAGATCGCGCCCGGTTAGCAACGGAAACGTAAAGCTCAATTGGCAGGCAGATGAGTGCCTAGTGGGTTGAAAGAAACTGGTAGTGCTGGCTTGGTTGTCGGCGCAATTGCACTTGTAATAGCCATTCATTTGCCTCTGCCAATCAACATTGAGGTCCTTGCGGCAGTATCCGCCTTGGCAGCTGCATTTACCCGGAGAAGAGTATGTCAGTTTCTGGGGTTGCTGTGAAGGCTCTGTGTTCATGCAAGCCAACGCTGATTGGTCTGCATGAGGAACAATCATATATGGACCCGCCGTCGTGGTATCGTTCCAGGCAAAAACCTCACGAAAAGTCAGGCCACATACGCGATCAAACGGATTAGGCCCTAGCCCGTCAGACCGCCAGCAGTTATATGCGCCAAGAATTGGCACCAAGAAGAGCATGTCACCGAGAAAGTCGTACAAGCAGATCGGGACCAGGATCACGGCGTGAAACAGCTTGCGGCGATTGTCCGACATCTGCCTGAGAGGCCTCTTCGTTCCTAACTAAAACACAATCAGCAATTACTTCAATCTCTCTGTTCTCAGCTAACATTTAGATTTGCGTCGAAACCTCTGTCATGGCTCATGAGAGCGCTCGACGTGACGAGACCGCTTTCATAATCCATACATGAAATAAGCAAAAACAGAAGTGCATCGAGGAGAGCGAGAGAGAGAGAGAGAGAGAGAGAGAGAGAGAGAGAGAGCGCGAAAGAGAGAGAGAGAGATAAAACAGGTGTATATGATAGTATGATGGAATATATATATATATATATATATTGTTACATATATGGATACATACATCTATATGGTATAAAAATTATACAGTTTCGCTGGGTGCACTAGTCTAAGTCTTAATACTACTATACAGTTTCACTGACAGCATAATACATTTTATATGTAAATTATTTCAACCACATGAGAAATACCAGAACAGTTCTCACTTCTATGCTACAGCATGTTGCACAATCATGACCTGAAGTAGAGTGAGGCTCTTATATATGAAAATACGGGTTCTGATTGTGAACATGCTAGATGTTTATTTCGTTCAGTATCGGGTCCCCCCCGCCGGAGTTACATTAGCTAAGGTTCGCGGTTGCCTGAGGATCGTGTTCAATGCACACAGTGGGATTGTTATATTAAAGACCCACGAGACCATGAGAGGAGAGAGACGACAAGCCGACATGCCGACAAAAATAACCGGAATTCAGAAGTTTGAGCGTTGAGCGGCAAAGAAACCTCGAGGGCGCTGAGCGGGCAACAAAAAGCTACATTATCTCTGACGCCAGATCTCCATCCTAACCTTAAAAAATCTGAAACCACCACCATAAGCATAACTGCGCAAAAGACTAAAACACTGGATTTCCACGATCTAGTGTAAAGCTAGCAAGGGCCTAGGGGATTGTCCTCCGTGCATGCATGCATGCATGACAGCATGCATCCTCCATCCATCACAGCTCATTTCCTTTGGGGGGGGGGGGGGGGGGGGGGGTTATCGACCATGATGGATGCTTATATGCCACACAAGGCAGAGAGAGAAAGAGAGAGAGAGAGAGAAGAGAAAGAGAGAGAAAGAGAGGAGAGAGAGAGAGAGAGAGAGAGAGAGAGAGAGAGAGAGAGAGAGAGAGAGAGAGAGAGAGAGACATAGAGAGAGAGAGAGAGAGAGACAGAGAGACAGAGAGAGAGAGAGAAGAGGAGAAGAGAGAGAGAGAGAGAGAGAGAGAGAGAGAGAAGAGAGAGAGAGAGAGAGAAGAGAGAGAGAGAGAGAGAGAGAGAGAAAAGAGAGAGAGAGAGAGAGAGAGGAGAGAGAGAGAGAAGAGAGAGAGAGAGAGAGAAAGAGAGAGAGAGAGAAGGAGAAAGAGAGAGAGAGAGAGAGAGAGAGAGAGAAAGAAAGAAAAAAAAAAGAAAGAAAGAAAGAAAGAAAGAAAGAAAGAAAGAAAGAAAGAAAGAGAGAGAGAGAGAGAGAGAGAGAGAGAGAGAGAGAGATAGAGAGTTTTTTATTTGGTAAAAATATAAATTTCTAGAATCTTTCTCCTTACAACCTTCCTAGATTTTTATCATTTTTGCCTAATAGTCAAACATGATAAAATGAATCACCAGCCAGAGTATTTTTTTCATAATATAGAGAGCAAGAGCTATACGACTCAGAAAACTCAGCGTGCAGACTGCGTGCTAAAGAGACTAAGGGTCCAGGGTGTCCACTAAAAGGGCTGAAGCGAGGGCGAAAAAAAAATTATGAAGGGGCGAACTTGAAAAACAAAGAGTACATGCCGCACCCTCATCCAACCAAAAGAAAATTGACCCTCCTGCCCATCCCACCAACATTTGTGAAGCCAGTTGAGTGCTGTCACAGCAAAAGTAAATCATTTCCCATAACCCTACAAAACAGCTGTTGGGTGTCCGCTCTCGAAAAGTTGTACTTGAATAGCTCTGAGACCGACTGCAGCTGGAAACGAACACAATAGGTATTCTGAACAAGCTAGTGAACCAACCATAGAAAAAAAATCTTGACGCGAAAGTTAAGCAATTAAGGCTAATGAATTGACTTGTGTATATGTATATGTACATGTATATGTATACGTGTACGTATATGTATATGTATATGTATATGTATATGTATATGTATATGTATATGTATATGTATATGTATATGTATATGTCTAGACTATGTCTATGTCTCTGTCTCTGTCTCTGTCTCTGTCTCTGTCTCTGTCTCTGTCTCTCTGTCTCTCTGTCTCTCTGTCTCTCTGTCTCTGTCTCTCTGTCTCTGTCTCTCTGTCTCTGTCTCTCTGTCTCTGTCTCTGTCTCTGTGTCTCTGTGTCTCTGTCTCTCTGTGTCTCTGTCTCTCTGTGTCTCTGTCTCTCTGTGTCTCTGTCTCTCTGTGTCTCTGTCTCTCTGTGTCTCTGTCTCTCTGTGTCCCTGTCTCTGTGTCTCTGTCTCTCTGTGTCTCTGTCTCTCTGTGTCTCTGTCTCTCTGTGTCTCTGTCTCTCTGTGCCTCTGTCTCTCCGTGTCTCTGTCTCTCTGTGTCCCTGTCTCTCTGTGTCTCTGTCTCTCTGTGTCTCTGTCTCTCTGTGTCTCTGTCTCTCTGTGTCTCTGTCTCTCTGTGTCTCTGTCTCTCTGTGTCTCTGTCTCTCTGTGTCTCTGTCTCTCTGTGTCTCTGTCTCTCTGTCTCTCTGTCTCTCTGTCTCTCTGTCTCTCTGTCTCTGTCTCTCTGTCTCTGTCTCTGTCTCTGTCTCTGTTTCTTCTCTGTCTCTGTCTCTGTTTCTGTTTCACTCATGCAAACACGCAAACACATACACACAGGCACACCAGCAAACAAATACAATAATTGATTAATGCATGTTTACATCTCAATTTGTCTGTGTATGTGCAGTTATGTCCGCGTGCCGCGTCTTGTCTCGCTCTGCGTCCTCTTCCTCGCCTCGTGTTCTTCCCCTCCGCTCCCTCTCCTCCGTCCTCTTGCCTGCTTCTCCGCTCTGTTCACACCGACCCGCCCCGCACAGTTCATCGGAGCCTTTGCGACAGGTTACTCACTGATTAAAAAACATTTTTCATTTCCTTTGGTAGTTATTTATTCTTTTGAGTTTGATCTGACTTTGTTCTTCCTCCATTCCTCTTTCCTCTTGCCTGCTTCTCCGCTATGCTCACACCAGCCCGTTCCACCTCCCCCCCCCCCCCCTTCCCTCCCCTCGGGCGCTCCTCACCTAAAAGCTTCTTCTGTCTGTATACCAAGAATAACTCAATAACAAATTTTGATAGGCATGATTACTTTTCATAGCATTGTCTACTTGACAGTAGACTCTATTTATTTTTCATTAAATATCTTTCCTTTCAACTGAAAATATTATATTGCTGCCAAATTCAAGATGAAAATATTATAAATTCTGATTTTTATGTTTTAGTTTGAATTTTGACATTTTCAAATTATTAATAACAGCTATATTCGTCCGCAAAATATCGTAAATTTTGCAAAATATTATAGTTAAATTGAACATTTTAAATTTGTCATAAAAATGAAAAAACTATCACACAAATGAAAATATTGCACAAAACTCAGAAGTTACTATTTTTCTCTTGCATGTCATCAGCAATACCTAATCATCTTCAGCAGCTTTTTTCTCGTGTAACTTTGTTGGTTGAACAGAAGTGTTGGCAAAGCTGACAGGCAAACATAGATCTAACATACTAGTGAAGCAGTTCTCGCTATATTTGTTCGTGGTAAAAAAGACATAAAAATAAAAATATAAAAATATTTTATTCTCAAAACTGTCACCCAAGCTTGGTGATTCATTAGACCAACCTGATTGTCAACAAGGCGCTTCTCTTCTTCTTCTGTCACTAATCCTTCTTCTTCTTCTTCTTCTTCTTCTTCTTGAGCTTTGCAAAAGTTCCAAACTTCTAATATGATTTTTAATTTCGGAAAAAGCAAAATGCATATTTATTAATGATATATTATTAACTAGGATGCATGTTTAGCTGAGCCAGCTTAACCATCTCAATACATGTGCTTAACAGCAACTTGATTGTCAGACTAGTTCCTGGCTGGGAGCTGCCACTTCTGCACAGACAGCATTATAGAACCTGAACTGCCGCATGTTCATTTCTATTTCAGATGTTTCACTCCAGGGTTGACCTCCGCATCGCACGCGAATCCTCTTTTCAGGCTGCCGTGCGACCAGAAGGCCAGTGATTTCCTTGTGCAACAGCATGTATAGATCGATGAGCTTGCCTGGGCTAACTTGGCTCTCATCAAGTTTAAGACACTTATTTTTAAGCGTGTCCCGCAAACCTGCTCGAATAGCGTTTTGTTGCTTGGCATACCATTTACGATCGGCTTCGCCAAACGATGCGTAGAAGGCAGCAACATCGTAGCGCCCAGTGGCAGGGTCGAAGCCTAGTTTTTTTTCAAGATAGGTGATTGCGCCGTATGCATCGTCTCCTGCGGACCCTCCGCGAGACATAAGCTTATAACGTTTGAGCTTGTCAAGAGTTTCTTGGCGGAACAGACCAAACTCCCTGATATTTTCGGCCGTGAGGAGTGACTCGTTATGCTGAAGGAGCAGCTGGAGAAAGTGGCGCTTGATAGAGTCCTGGTATCCAACTTCATCCTGGCTAGCCTGCACGGCCGCCTCGAACCTCTCGAGAACCTGGTTGTCGCTTATCTGCTGGGCGCTGAAAATGTCATTTGCACGTCTAGATTCGTAGCGGCTGCTAGCCTCGGTAGCGGGAGCCTTTGTACGCCTGTCCCCGATGTCAACGAGAATAGTCATCTGGTTTTCGTGCATGAGCCGGAAGAGGGTCTGTTCGTAGTCGTTATAATATTCGTTTTTGTTCATGGTGTGGAGGACGAGCGCGTGCTGCATGCATGGAAAGTGTTTAAGTTCTTGTTTCGGACAGAACTCATCCAGGGAGCAGTCACCGTCCTCGAGTGCTTGTTTCACTTCTTGATACAAAACAGGTCGCAGCATGATCCGGTCAGTTGGAGCTACTTCTTTCAGGCAGAGGTTGATGATCCCAGTGATGGGTTCGCGAACACGCACAATCGACTGCATGAGAGCAGGTGGGCTGGTAATCTTGTCCGAAGCCCAGGCATTGATGCAATAGCATTTCTTCGTGTTCCAGGATACTCCTGCTTCTATTTTAGGCGAGTATACGATATGTGTCACCCGACCGCTGTCTACAAGCTCATCAATGTCTTCGATGAGCTTTCTCACCTCTTGCCCGGGGGTATTGCTGGTGATGACTCGCACTCGGTCCTTGTCATCAAGTTCCTCTGCAAGTTTCTCGGCATACTCCAAGGAGTTAGCGTGAGTAAACTGAACCAGACCCTTTCGGTGGCGGTCGATGATCCCTTGGCGCCATGCATTTTCGTCATAGCTGACGCGCACCTTATAACGTTTGTTCAAAGGTTTTTGGTACGTGCTCAGGATATAGTGAAATTTCACGGGGCGGAAGGCGCGGAGTGTCTCTAGAGTGAGGCTCCCAGCGGATGCATCCGACGCGATAACCACTGAAACCTTCGTCAAAAGCTCCTTCAAATAATCGACGCTAGCCACGCGATCTTTTGCCATGGTCTTGCCAAAAACCGTGGCGATCGCGCTCTCAACCTCGTCAAAAATTAGGACTGGAGGTATAGGCATCCTGTTATATTTTGCCTTGATGAGGGAGTTGGGCGTGATAATGAGTCGGTCGCTCTTGACCCACTTGTTTTTCGATTCGTTGTAACACACAAACCCGCTGAGTTTCTTCCCGAGTTGCTCGATAAGTGATTTCCTGTAGCAAACAAGCCAGATAGGAGCGGTCTTGGGCACGCGCGAGGAAATAAAATTCACGAGAAGGTCAGTCTTGCCGGAGCCAGTGATCGCTTTCACGACAAAGGTGCTGGCACTGTGAGGAAAAAGTTCGTCTAGCTGACGAAAACGGGTGTAGAGATACTTCAATCAGTGAGTCCTCATCGCGGCGAGGGAGCTGGCGCGGCTCGAGCTCGATGTGACAGTAAACACCGTAGCAATCGGAATGCAAGCAAGTCTGCCGAGCGACGAGCTTGTTGTCAAATTGTCTAGCATATATTACGTACTGAATGTGATGACTAGCAGAGTGGCGCTCACCCCGCACAAGGCAGAGACTGCTGGTGGTGCGGATGGTCAGCTCCGTGTTGTCTTCGTTTGCAGCAGTATGGGAGATTTCGACATGCTCGTTCTTGTCTAGCTGTTTAATGTAAGCCTTGAGGAGCTCGATGGCTCGCTTGGGCTCATCTGGTGGGATGACCGTACTAAGGCAACCGGATCGCTTTCGTACCTGTTGCATCAGCATATCAGGGGTTCGGTTGAAGCGGTCGGTGCCAAACTTCATGGATGTAAACCGGAGCAGTTCTCTGGCGGAACTGGGCATGAGGTCCGCGCGTAGAACCCACTTCCAATCATCCATGCTTGATTGCTTGAAGCAGGCGGGTTTGTAGAGCGCATCGGGCAGGAGGTCTCCAGTGGCGTTGACTTCTTTCTGAGAAAAGAAAAAACGCATACCGCTTCCTCCCGTGGCAACTCTATCGTCGATGCGATCGTAGGGCCTGACGGCATCTGCAAACTCCTGCAAATCGCGGCGGGTTGTAATAGCGAGATTGCTGTAAATGTGTGCATTGAGACCGCGAGTGGCGACCAGGATGCTTGGTACCTGATCATCAGTAGTGGGCTTGAGAAACTTTTCCCTCTTGATCATGTTGATGATGATATCCTCTACCACCGCGATGTTTTTGTCACGCTCTGTCTCACTCACATTTGTCGATATCGACTACGAGTTTGTTGATATACTTATCAGGAATTTCGACCCAAGAGTTTGCAACGCGGTACTGCTCGTAGTCCTTGACAAGGACATCCAGGAACATGCTATAATCCGGAAGTGGTACGATCAGGGAACAGGGAAAGTTGACATTATGCTTATCATTTTTGCCTGCCCGAAAGCGAACAACATTGCCTTTAGGAGCGCTTGGCTCCCAGTCAACCCTTCGCCATGGCCGAACTGCATCGAGTCTCTCGGAGATCTTCTGCAGGCTTTCCATGCACTCGTCTTTTTAGAGAGAAATAAGTCTGGTAGCTTTGGTCTTTTCTGTACAAGCAGCACACGCACACACACACACATACACATTTTAAAACATGAGGAACTTTTTTAGAGCTACGTTGTCATAATTTATACTATAATATATCTCAAAGGGAGTAAAGGGGAGGGAAGGGGGAGAGAACAAGCTCAAAAAAAAAAAAAGAACACGTGCAAAAACCCCACCAAAAACCCCCTTGGCCCAAGAAGAAGCTCAACAAACAGCTAACGGAACAGAAACCAACTCTCTCCACAAAAAGAAGCGATCAAAAAAAAAAAGCACTAATGGCAAAAGAAAAAGGAAAAGAGCCGCCGACTGGAAAGAAGAGGAAGACGCCCCCCCCCCCCCCCCCCCACGACAACACTGCTACCAGAACCACGCCCAATGACGACTCAAATAATGGAGCCATAACTCTGTCAAGCAGGAAAGCAACAGGACCAAACGCACACCCCCAGCCAACGAGGAGGAAGAACTAACTGGCAACACCAGCAATCCACCTGCCGACAATGCTGACCGCAAATAAATCCAAGAGATGATTACTGCATCAATGCAAGCAGTCATCGCCCCCATACTCGCAAAAGTCACCGATTAGCAACAAAAAGACCAAAGCCACATGTCCAGCGAAATACTTAAGCTCAACCTCAAAACCAACCAACTGGAGGAAAAAGATCACCAACCAGCAGCAAACCGAAACCCAAAAAATCGAACAAGCTCAGCAGGATATTGGGCAAAACAAAAAGCGCCTCGACAGCCAAGAAAGCGACGTGAGGAAACTCTCAGGTGGAGTAGACTCGCTGCGACAAGAAACCAAACGAATGCTCCAGCAACTCCAAGACATAAAAGCCCAACAGCAACGTACGGACTTTCTCCACAACCTGCATGGCCAACGAACGCAAGCGAATGCCAACAACCCACATCAAAGAGTGCGACCCCATCTTTGAACTCGTCATCACAGGGATCTCATACATTCCAACTGAAAACACAAAACAAATCGTCAAAGCCAAAGAAATAAGTCGCACAACTCCGACGAGATCGTCAAATGTTTTCGTGCCAAAAAGCGCCCGCACCAAACAAACCTCGACACCCACCCCCAATTATCTTACGCTTCACCACAAACCAACTCAAAAACCAGTTCAAAAAATTCAACCCACAAAACCATTCACTCACGACACCATCGACTGCCCGGGCGCGCGCCTCGAACAACACACACACACACACACACAACACTTCATCTACATCGATGAAAGCCTACCATCCCCCCAACTCTCTCTCTCTCTCTCTCTCTCTCTCTCCAAACGTACACTCAAACTAAAGAAGGAGCTGACAGGAGCAACGGAGCAACCATGTTTGTGTGGACCAGGGACTGCGAAGTCTTCTTCAAAGATCAGGGGAAAGGGGAAAAACTGCTGATTGAAAACCTTGGAGGATATCAAAATCATCAGAGAACAGTACGGTTCCACCTCCCAAGCATCATCATCACATCATCATCAACCACAACACCAAGCAAAACATCGACAAGCGGACCCAGGCAAACCTCATACCACAGAGACACCCAGACAATATCATACACCACCGCCTCCTCCCACAATCCCTAATACCCTACGCCGAACTTGCGTATGATATGAAAAAAATAGGAAAAGAAAACAATAATAACAATAATAATAATAATAATAATAATAATAATAATAATAATAATAATAATAATAATAATAATAATAATAATAACAACAACAACAACAACAACAACAACAACAACAACACACACAACACAACACTCAACATATACCACACCAACATCCACTCACTCAAAGCACACCACCAACATCTACTCATACAACTCCAGGTCCTACACTTCCAACCAGACATCATCATAATCACAGACAACTACATCCAACCAATCAGCAACAACGCATTCTCCATCCCCATGTACACTGCAGAACATCACATAGACATCTCAATTTACTTCAAAAGCAACATGCACCTCACTGTAGACAATAAACAAAACATATCGCAATCATGTAAACACCAATAATTCTACAAATACATAATAATAAACTAAAAACAAGCAAATACACACAATAATAGGTATGTATAGACGCCCAATGATAAAGACTTTATGCACGCACTTCAAAATAGAATAGATGACATTCTGCACAAGGCACCTGTAAGCACAATAACAATAGTAGGAGACCTTAACTATAACCTCCTAGACCGCACACAGATATGATGAACTCATTATACACAACAACCTATACACGACAATAAACAAAGCAACACGACACGACATACGCTCATCGACATAATACTCACCAACATTAGCACTGATATTGAATCAAATATAATCAGCTCATGCATATTTGACCACCACCCAATATACGCAATAATACACACACAAACAAACAAACCAGACACAAGCACTACTCACATGCTCACAAACAATAACTACAACAAACACAGGGAGTCTATAATAGCAGACCTAAAAAACACAGCTAGAATACATCGAAACACAGACACAAACCAAAGTTTCCTAGAGATACAATCAAGAATAACAAAAGTTATAGGACACTAAGAGAGGAAACCTAGAAAAAGCAACAGAAGAAAAAACTAGTGTTAACCAAAAATAAAAAGACAAATAAGAAAACGACATGCACTATACAAAAGATGGAAAGACAACCCAAGTATAGAGAACAAGCAAGCCTACACTGCACACAAATACAAAGTCAACAAACGCATACACAAATCAAAACAAGAAGAAATCATGAAAGTGCTGGAAGACAACAAAGACAACCCAAAGAAACAGCACAGAAAACTCAAAGAGCTAGTACCAAATAACAAACCACCAAGAACATCGGTAACAATAGCACACTACAACAATAGAACATACACAGACCCAATAGATATAGCAAATGCATTCAACAATCATAACAATAGGCAAGAAAGCAAGCAACAACATACCAAAAATAGAACAGGAACACACAGACAGGAAGAGATTATAGAGGTAGAAACACACACACACATCCTAGCTTCAAACTACATACCATAACACAAGACACAGTTTACAAGACACTCAAGAACATAAACAGAGACAAAGCAGAAGATATATTTAAAATAAAGCATGCAATAATAAAAGACATGCACGTTTTCTTTGCACCCACACTCACAGAACTCTTCAACAAAGTAATAAACGAAAACAGCTACCCAGATGCATAAGTAATAGAAATATACAAAGCCAGCGACACAAGCATGCCAGCCACCTACAGACAAATATCACTGCTACCAAGAATAGCTCAAGTCTTTGACACAATAATAAATAAGCAAATCATGGATTATCTAACAAAGCACAACATAATTTCACACACACAAAACACATTCATACCAAACTCAAACACAATCATGACAATCCAAACAATCCTTAAAAAAATACATAAGCACATATACTATTACTAAGAAGAGCTAGCGTTAGCACTATAGATCTATCAAAAGCCTATGACACAGTACAACACGCAAAGCTGATTGACAGGCTTCGAAAATTTTCAATTTCTCTGAAGACACTGTTAACTTCTTTGCGTCCTACTTCTCAAACAGAGTCCAAGAAACACACACACAGCACGCAAAATCACACAAGCGCACTATCACACACGGCATCCCGCAAGGCAACATGCTATCTACTACATTCTTCTTGCTGTATATCAATCATATAATAAACATAATAAAACAAGGAACAGTGTATACATATGCAGACGACAGTCATAATAACAACCAAATCGCCCAACAGTCTACAACAGAAAACACTATATATTGCTGTATATCAATCATATAATAAACATAATAAAACAAGGAACAGTGTATACATATGCAGACGACAGTCATAATAACAACCAAATCGCCCAACAGTCTACAACAGAAAACACAAACTGAAATAACTAAACTAATCAACTACTTTCATTCCAACAACCTCGTACCAAACACTACCAAGACAACATACACAATCTTCCTCGAAACATGACAATAAGCATAGACAACCACACACTCGAAGAATGCCAACATGCAAAACTCCTGGTCATAACACTCCAACACAACCTACGATACAACCAACACATAAGCATCATCATACGTAAACTACAACCAACAATCACTTACTTCCTACGCACAGCAATTCCTCGACACAGCAATAATGAAACAACTATACCTCGCACATATCTTCCCACACCTAATCCAACACATCTCCGTCTGGGGGGGGGGGGGGGGGGGGGGGGGCCCATGACAAAAACAAGAAGCACATACAACCACTCATAAAAATACACAAAAAATCATCAGAGTAATAAAAACCAAGACATGTTACCGAGCACATACTAAGCAGCTCTTCGACCAACTCGAAATCCTTGTCAATTATACAAACTCAGAGGTGTATAGAAATCCACCAATCCACCCATTAAAGAACTCAACAGACCACTACACGACAACATCTCCACCCCCAACCAACAATATCCATTCATACCATACTCGAAATTCAACAAAAAGCAACCTATTCATCGACCACAACATCCCATACCTCACAAAAATGTTCCATCAGTGGAACCAACTCCCATAGTATATCAAAGACACAACATCACTCAACATCTGTCAAAAAAACTGATAAAAGCATATCTACTTGAACAGCAAAAACATAGTAATGATAATAATAATAATAATAACTTTGGAGCGAATGGTCACAGCTGCCTACATAATAATAATAATAATAAAAGCAGCAATAGCACCCCTCTTTCCCGTCACATAATCTGTGAAGAGCCTTCGCTGGACCTCGCAAACAAACACCATATGACTGGCACTCCCCGCTCTCTCTCCCTTTCTCTCTCCCTCTTCTTTTTCCACCTCTCTCCTTCTCTCTCTCTCTCTCTCTCTCTCTCTCCTTCTCTCTCTCTCTCTCTCTCTCTCTCTCTCTCTCTCTCTCTCTTTAATTTCTTCCCCTAAACCGAGAGATCACGAGCAGACATCTATCCTACATATTTTGACACTCATATCGCTTCAAAGCCGCGCCCAGACTCATATGCAGACTATTTATATTAATACTTATGCTAAACTCAAGCAAGATTTAATATTACTGAGCCACCTCGATGAATGTATTAGCTTAATAGCATTGCTTTTCATGTGGACCTTGCTTGAGTCAAATTATAAAATTGTTCTCTAAATAAACAAGAAGAAGGGAATTTCGAAACAGCGTACAGAAACAAAGAAGTCTTGTTGTTTGTGCTACAGTACTGCGATCTGGCTATAAAATCACACACGACACGACGAGAGAGTGAGAAAAGATATATGAGAAATAAAGTACCTCGCTGCGAAGAAGAGCATCGTATTTAAAACTCTGCACATACATCTTTTCTGTTTTCAGCTCTAGAAAAAAAGGCATTGCATGATGTTGCGGCCAACCGGTTGTGGGGTCTGGCTGTGGGTCCTTTATTTCTAGAATTTTTTTCTCTTGTGGTTTTTTCAATAAACTTTATATATTTATTCCCAAATCCCACAAGAGAGGCCAAGGAGTGGATGGGGTGCAACTAAACATTGCATGATGTTGCGGCCACCGGTTGTGGGGTCTGGCTGTGGGTCCCCTTATATCTCCAATTTTTTTCTCTTGTGGTTTTTTCAATAAACTTTATATATTTATTCCCAAATCCCACAAGAGAGGCCAAGGAGTGGATGGGGTGCAAACAAAACAATACATTCTAAAAGAGAGCTGCAAAGTGGAGGGGTGCAAGAAAAACAATACATAATAAAAGAGAGCTGAAAAAAGGATCTCTGGCTGCAGCGAACGAGAAGACAGCGTCCGCCAGGCGCCCACAGGCCAGGTTGTGTGCAGGGAGGCACGCCCTTCTCTTCTCTGAAAGTTTAACTCATTCAGCCAGCAGACAAATTATGTGTGCGTTCTCTCTCTCTCTCTCTCTCTCTCTCTGTATATGTGTGTGTGTGTCTGTTTGTCTATGTAGTAATGAGAGTAGAAGGAGGAGGGAAACGAGGAAAATGGGCAGGATAAAAGGAAGGAAGATAAACAACAGGGGCAAAATGAAGAAGCAAAATGGGGGAAGAGGGGAGGAGTAGGAATACACACACATGCATGTATGTAGAGAGAGAGAGAGAGAGAGAGAGAGAGAGAGAGAGAGAGAGAGAGAGAGAGAGAGGTGAGGGGTGGGGGGGGGGGGGACACATTTCTGCATGTAAATACATGCTTACACACCAATCTTAGCTGCAGGTAGCTCGTGTGAGGCTTTGAGATCCTCCTGCCTCCCAAACGAATTTCGAACGAGCGAGCGAACAAACAAACAAACAGAAACAAAGCAAAGGCACCTGCTCAAAGAGCCAGACGTTGGTCGAGGAAACATTCTTGAGCAGCAAGCCTGGTGAGTGTGGTATGTGTGTGTGTTTGAGAGATAGATACATACAGATAGGTAGGTAGGTAGGTAGGGTAGTAGTAGTAGTAGTAGTAGTAGTAGTAGTAGTAGTAGTAGTAGTAGTAGTAGTAGTAGTAGTAGTAGTAGTAGTAGTAGTAGTCGCAGGATAAGGAGGAAGAGGAGGAGGAAGAAGAAAAAGAATAAGAAGTAAAGGTGAGGAGAAGGAGAAAGGAGGAAGAGGACAGAGAAGAAGGATGAGGAGGGAGGAGGGCACGGGGGGAGCAGGAGTGAACATGCTAAAAAGGAGGAGAAAGGAAGAGGAAAGAAAGAAGGAGAATGGAGTAATTGCCAAAAGGAATGCACATGAGTAGAAAAGAAGAAAAATCTTTTTCTCCGGAAGGTTGACTCTTGTAAGAGCGACTGATTTGCATGCACACATTGCAGTACGTGTACGTCATCTATGCTTAAAGACTAAAACATCTCTCTATCTCTCGCTCATGCACTTACGGGGCAAACAGACATGACAGATACATTTACACACGCATACACCCGACAGTTTATCATACACTCTCGAGGTTGTAAGAAAAAAAAGTAATATCAACAATGGTATGTGTCTAACGATTATCTTTGCCATGAAA
>WBZZ01001510.1:0-32500 GCA_019918135.1 Paulinella micropora
ACTGCTCTTCTACCCACAACTAGCCCAGAGGGCGCTAGGTAAGAATGAACTAAGTAAGTAAGTAAGTAAGTAAAGTAAAGTAAGTAAGTAAAGTAAGTTGTCAACTAGCCCAGAGGGCGCTAGGTAAGTAAGTAGTAAGTAAGCAAGTAGTAAGTAAGCAAATCTGTAAGTCTGTAAGTAAGTAAGTAAGTAAGTAAGCAAGCAAGTAAAGTAAGTAAAGTAAGTAGTTACAACTGCTCTTCTACCCACAACTAGCCCAGAGGGCGCTAGGTAAGTAAGTCAGTGAAGTAAGTAAGTAAGTAAGTAAGCAAGTAAGTAAGTAAGTAAGTAAGTAAGTAAGTAAAGTAATCAAAGTACGTCGTCACAACTGCTCTTCTACCTGCAACTAGCCCAGAGAGCGCTAGGTAAGAATGAACTAAGTAAGTAAGTAAGTAAGTAAGTAAGTAAGTAAGCAAGTAAAGTAAGTAAAGTAAAGTAAAATAAAGTAAAATAAAGTAAAGTAAGTTGTCAACTAGCCCAGAGGGCTCTAGGTAAGTAAGTCAGTGAAGTAAGTAAGTATGTAAGTATGTAAGTAAGTAAGTAAGTAAGTAAAGTAAGTAAGTAAGTAGTTACAACTGCTCTTCTACCCACAACTAGCCCAGAGAGCGCTAGGTAAGAATGAACTAAGTAAGTAAGTAAGTAAGTAAGTAAAGTAAAGTAAAGTAAAGTAAAATAAAGTAAAGTAAGTAAAGTAAGTTGTCAACTAGCCCAGAGGGCGCTAGGTAAGTAAGTAAGTAAGTAAGTAAGTAAGTAAGTAAGTCAAGTAAGTAAAGTCAATAATCACAACTGCTCTTCTACCCACAACTAGCCCAGAGGGCGCTAGGTAAGTAAGTCAGTGAAGTAAGTAAGTAAGTAAGTAAGTAAAGTAGAGTAAGTAGAGTAAGTAAAGTAAGTAAAGTAAGTTGTAAGTAAGTAAGTGGTAAGTAAGTAGTAAGTAAGTAAGTAAGTAAGTAAGTAAGTCAACTAAGTAGTCACAACTGCTCTTCTTCCCACAACTAGCCCAGAGAGCGCTAGGTTCATTATGTATGTATGTATGTATGTATGTATGTATGCATGTATATATGTATATATGTATGTGTGTGTCTTTAGCTCATTTGGCCTGTTTACTGCGTATGTATGTATGTATGTATGTATGTATGTATGTATGTATGTATATATGTATGTATGTATGTATATATGTATATATGTATGTGTGTGTCTTCAGCTCATTTGGCCTGTTTACTGCGTATGTATGTATGTATGTATGTATGTATGTATGTATGTATGTATGTATATATGTATATATGTATGTGTGTGTCTTTAGCTCGTTTGGCCTGTTTACTGCATATGTATGTATGTATGTATGTATGTATGTATGTATGTATGTATGTATGTATATATGTATAAATATAGATATATGTATGTATGTATGTATGTATGTATGTATGTGCCTTTACCTCATTTGGCCTGTTTACTGCGTATGTATGTATGTATGTATGTATATATGTATGTATATATGGATGTATGTATGTATATATGTATGTATGTATGCATGTATGTATATATGTATATATGTATGTGTGTGTCTTTAGCTCATTTGGCCTGTTTACTGCGTATGTATGTATGTATATATGTATGTATGTATATATGTATATATGTATGTATGTATGTATGTATGTATGTATGTGCCTTTACCTCATTTAGCCTGTTTACTGCGTATGTATGTATGTATGTATGTATGTATGTATGCATGTATGTATGTATGTATGTATGTGTCTTTAGCTCATTTGGCCGGTTTGCTGCATCTTGAAGACGAAAAGAGAAAGAAAAAAAAAAGTATGTATGTATGTCTTTAGCTTATTTGGCCAGTTTGCTGCATTTTGGAGACGAAACTAGAAAGAAAGCAAAGAAAGCGCGCAGTTCAGACGGTCGCAAGCCAAATGGTCTATCTATCGATCTATCGACCTATCTATCGATAGGTCGATAGATCTATCTATCTATCTATCTATCTATCTATCTATCTATCTATCTATCTATCTATCTATCTCAAGAAAGCAAAGAAAACGCGCAGTTCAGACGGTCGCAAGCCAAATGGTCTATCTATCGATCTATCGATCTATCTGTCGATAGGTCGATAGATCTATCTATCTATCTATCTATCTATCTATCTATCTATCTATCTATCTATCTATCTATCTATATCAAGAAAGCAAAGAAAACGCGCAGTTCAGACGGTCGCAAGCCAAATGGTCTATCTATCCATCTATCGATCTATCTATCGATAGGTCGACAGATCTATCTATCTATCTATCTATCTATCTATCTATCTATCTATCTATCTATCTATCTATCTATCTATCTATCTATCTTATACTAGACTGTCGAACAGTCTCGAAACTCCATCTGCTTACTGGGCCCTCTGTAATGGAGGTGGGAGCTCGTTCTGCAAGGGGCGCTTATGGAACGAGCCCTGGCCCCGCCTGGTACTAGGGAGATTTTGGTATCGCCTGTATCAGTCCCTTCCGTGCAAACATCACGGCTTAGCTGGGCATCGGGTTAATACTTTACCCACAGACTTCCTTGGTTGACGAAATCAGAAGCTCCTTTTTTCTGACATTAGTCGATATCTCATCTATCTATCTATCTATCTATCTATCTATCTATCTATCTATCTATCTATCGATCTATCGATCTATCGATCCATTTATCTATCTATCTATCTATCTATCTATCTATCTATCTATCTATCTATCTATCTATCTATCTATCTATCTATCTATCTATCTATATATCTATCGATATATCTATCGATCTATCTATCGATCTATCGATCTATCTATCTATCTATCTATCTATCTATCTATCTATCTATCTATCTATGTATCCATCTATCTATCTATCTCAAGAAAGCAAAGAAAAAGCGCAGTCCAGGCGGACGCAAACCAAACGGTATATCTATCCATCTATCTTATCTATCTATCTATCTATCTATCTATCTATCTATCTATCTATCTATCTATCTATCTTATCTAGGTGGTGTTGCTGCTCCTACTCCTGTTCCTACCTCTTCTCTCTCGACAAGTACAAGTACAAGTACAAGTACAAGTGCAAGTACAACTAGTACAACTAGTACAAGTACAACTAGAACAATTAGTACAACTAGTACAACTAGTACAAGTACAAACACTGAATGGTCTGACGCAGAGCTTGCACAGGTACATCCATAGATACATACATGCATACATACATACATATATACATACATACATACATACATACATATATACCTACATACATACGTAAGTATGTCCGTAAGTACGTACGTACATACGTACGTACATACATACATAACATAGCATGACATAATAACATGACATAACATGACATGATATAACATAACATAACATAACATAAGATAACATAACATAACATAACATGACATGACATGACATGGCATGACATGGCATGACATGAAATGACATAACATAACATAACATAACATAACATAACATAACATGCATAACATGACATAACATGACATAACATGACATAACATGACATAACATGACATAACATAACATAACATAACATAACAAAATAGAACATAATAGAACATAACATAACACAACATAACATAACATAACATAACATAACATAACATAAGATCACATCACATCACATCACATACCATACCATACATACATGCATACATACATACATACATACATACATAACGTACATACATACATATCGGAAAGTATACATAGACATTTATTTTGGCATACACGCATACACATTCCTGTGTGTGCTCAGGACAAAACCTTTGTGTACATACCTTCTAAGCCTGCGGTGGGCAAAGAAGGCAGTAGATCGGGACAAAAGGGCAGTAGTTCGGGACAAAGAGGCAGTACATCGGGACAAAAAAGCAGTACGCCGGGACAAAAAGGCAGTGGCAGTGCAACGGCGCAGAAGTAACAGCAGTGTCTATCTATCTATCTATCTGTCTGTCTATCTATCTATCTATCTATTTATCTATCTATTTATCTATCTATCTATCTATCTATCTATCTATCTATCTGTCTATCTATCTATCTGTCTATCTACCTATCTATCTATCTATCTATCTATCTATCTATCTATATATATATATATATCTATCTATCTACCTACTACCTACTACCTACCTATCTATCTATCTATCTATCTACTATCTATCTATCTATCTATCTATCTATATATCTATCTATCTATCTATCTATCTATCTATCTATCTATATATCTATCTATCTATCTATCTATCTATCTATCTATCTATCTATCTATCTATCTATTTAGCAACTCGCACATGGGGAGCAAATCGTCCACAAGGATTTTTCTTGTCTATCTATCTATCTTCCTATCTATCTACCTATCTATCTACCTATCTTTCTATCTTCCTATCTATCTATCTATCTATCTATCTATCTATCTATCTATCTATCTATCTATCTATCTTTCCGTCATAGCCGTCCAGTGTTACATAGCCCGGGCTAGGTCCCTTCGGGGGTTTAGGCCTTATTCAATGTCATCATTGTAGCTTGCGCAAGCTTACGGTGCTCAAAACACTTGGACTAACGGCTTCCTTTTCTTTCTCTTCTTCCTTATCCTCCCCACTCTATTCTTAGATTGCCTTTTTCTTCAACGACCTACCTCCTCTTCTTTTTTCCAGAACACAGTCCCCGTGATTCCCATCCCGGACACATGCGCAGTACACAAATTGCTGTTTTGATGTGAAACTGCGTTCCTTTGCAAGGACTAAATTCCTTTTGCGAGATCTCATCTATCTATCTATCTATCTATCTATCTATCTATCCATCTATCTATCCATCTATCTACATATCTACCTGTCGAGCTACCTACCCATCTATCTATCTATCTATCTATCTATCTATCTATCTATCTATCTATCTATCTGTCTGTCTATCTGTCTATCCATCCATCCATCCATCCATCAATCTATCTATCTATCTATCTATCTATCTATCTATCTATCTATCTATCTATCTATAGGTCAAATAAGACGATTAAGTTGGTTCAACCGCAAAGTATTTTTCTATCAAGTCTAGATGCATCATTTCTACCTACCTACCTATCGATCTATCTATCTATCTATCTATCTATCTATCTATCTATCTATCTATCTATCTATCTATCTATCTATCTATCTATCTATCTATAGGTCAAATACGACGATTAAGTTGGTTCAACGCAAAGTATTTTTCTATCAAGTCTGGCTGCATCATCTGTGTCCACAACCCGAGCAGACACACACTCAGCTGGTACTGACATGTTTATTTATCGCTCACGTGTGGCCAGGTTAACCGATAAAACCATCTATCTATCTATCTATCTATCTATCTATCTATCTATCTATCTATCTATCTATCTATCTATCTATCTATCTATGTATCTATCTATCTATCTATCCATATCTATCTATCCATATCTATCTATCCATATTTATCTATCTATCTATCTATCTATCTATCTATCTATCTATCTATCTATCTATCTATTTACGTATGCGGCGCGCCACATTGCACGTGTTTTGCGAGCTTGCCGGCCCGGCTCTCCCCACAACCCGACACACAAACATATTTATTTGTCTATCTACCTATCTATCTATCTATCTATTTATCTATCTATCTATCTACCTATCTATCTATCTATCTATCTATCTATATATCTATCTATCTATCTATCTATCTGTCTGTCTGTCTGTCTGTCTATCTATCTATCTATCTATATATCTATCTATCTGCATCCATTCTCCCCCCCCCCCCCCCCCTTACACACACACACAACCCGACCAGGCACACCCTCAACTAGTACAAACATATTTATTTGTCTATCTATCTATCTATCTATCTATCTATCTATCTATCTATCTATCTATCTACCTATCTATCTTACTGTCTTTCCGCTAGTTCCCGCTGCATAGAAAGATAAGATAGATATGATAGGATCGACAGTTAGATAGACAGATAGATATCTATCTATCTATCTATCTATCTATCTATCTATCTATCTATCTATCTATCTTATCTTTCTATGCAGCGGGAACTAGCGGAAAGACAGATAGATAGATAGATAGATAGATAGATAGATAGATAGATAGATAGATAGATAGATAGATAGATAGATAGATAGATAGATAGATAGATGAGATATCGACTAATGTAAGAAAAAAGGAGCTTCTGATTTCGTCAACCAAGGAAGTCTGTGAATAAAGTATTGACCCGATGCCCAGCTAAGCCGTGATGTTTGCACGGAAGGGACTGATACAGGCGATACCAAAGCTCCCTAGTACCAGGCGGGGCCAGGGCTCGTTCCATAAGCGCCCCTTGCAGAACGAGCTCCCACCTCCATTACAGAGGGCCCAGTAAGCAGATGGAGTTTCGAGACTGTTCGACAGTCTAGTATAAACCGACAGAGCACTATGGGTTTTATTCCGGGCTCAACAAGCGAGAAAGGGCACCCTGAGGGAACAGGATTGTGCTTCCCGTCGCTATTTCGGCATGTGACTTATAGGCGTATGGCTAGGCACACATAAGGCACCCCACCACGGGCCCAGCACACCCACACCATCCCCTAATTCTCTGTCTAACGACAGATGGCACCCATTTCAAAAAACCAAGCCCAAGGGAGGGTCAGTGACACCTCAAGTGGCCTTGGTTCACTCCGTGGAGTAAGTGATGAGATCAACTGATGAGATATCGACTAATGTCAGAAAAAAGGAGCTTCTGATTTCGTCAACCAAGGAAGTCTGTGAATAAAGTATTAGATAGATAGATAGATCATATCGTGAGTAAAGTATAGAATAGATCCTATCATATCTATCTTATCTTTCTATGCAGCGGGAATTGGCGGAAAGACAGTAAGATAGATAGATAGATAGATAGATAGATAGATAGATAGATAGATAGATAGATAGATAGATAGATAGATAGATAGATAGATAGATAGATAGGTAAAAGATAGATAGATAGATAGATAGATAGATAGAGATAGATAGATAAATAGATAGATAGATAGATAGATAGATAGATAGATAGATAGATAGATAGATAGATAGACAGTCATATCTATCTAATCTTTCTATGCAGCGGGAAGTAGCGGAAAGACAGTAAGATAGATAGATAGATAGATAGATAGATAGATAGATAGATAGATAGATAGATAGATAGATAGATAGATAGATAGATAGATAGATAGCGCGCATTCGCAAAGGGATTTGGTCTATCTATCTACCTATCTACCTATCTACCTATCTACATTTTCCTATCTGTCCATGCAGCGGGAGCTAGCAGAAAGGCTGTGTGCGGACTGGCAAAGGGCTTTGGCTCAGAGTCGTGAGGCGGCTGGACAAAGAGGACAAGAAGACAGCTCTGTCAGGACAGGCTTGTTGGTCTCAACCAGGACACTGGAGTAAGAGCAAGCTCCTGCTTACTACTAACCAATGCTGATCTTATCGTTCTCCATCAGTTGTCTTAATAGTGCTACGACAATTATTTTTGTTGTTGTTGTTGTTGTTTGAAAGCTCAGAGCTCAGTCTTTTCACATATCAACTTTTAATGAGAGAATACTTGCCACTAGTAGGTATAAGTGGGAAGCGTAAGAGCCTGAAGGGAAGTGGTACAGATGGACTCGTAGAGTCAAAACAAAGGAATGAAACAAAATGAAGAAGGAAAGTCTTCAGAGCAAGAGCTTTGAATTGATTTGCTTAATGTTTTCATGCCCACCCAAATATTTCTTGAGGAAAATGGCATGAGCTCACAGTCGGACAAGGACTTTGCCACTCGACTGTCACCAGTAATGGACTCAGCGCCACGGTGAAAGTTCTACAATGATATGAAAATTCAGGCTTTGGGTGCGAGAGAGTCACGGTGCCACCCCAGGCACCCCGGTAAAATCAAAAAAAAAATTGGGGCAGGAGTGTATAATCGACTCCCATTAAAAAGTTCAAAAGGTGAGTATGATTCAGAACAGTCAACTAACAGCCAAGGCGAATAGCATGACCGTCTGTGAGACCGGCCTCAGGCTGTCTGATTCCAAGATTTTTGCGGTTGCTTATGCCTAACCTCGGCCTCCCTTCATATCAAGATTAGAATTCAAAGACGGTAAGATAGGGAAGTGACCAGCTTACCAGCTAATATCAGCCCCTACAGTATTATGATTTTTGAGTAACCTCATAAATCATTACTATATGAATAGTATATGATAAATACACAAATTTTTTTTGAAAAAAATTCAAATCCTCAAACAGGGGAAACGTTTAACTGTTGGATTTTTTGACTGTGAGCAAAAATCATCCGCGCTCTAAGTCGAAGTGTAGGAAAGTGATTTTTACATGGTTTTTTCACACAAAATAATCAATTTATTGTAGTACATGATTAATATATAATTTCTTTTGAAAAAAATTTAAAATTTAAAGTAGGGGAAACGGTTAACGGTTGGATTTGTGACTGTGAGCAAAAATCATCCGCGCTCTAAGTCGAAGTGTAGGAAAATGACTTATACGTGGTTTTTTCACACAAAATCATCAGTTTATTGTTTCTAAGCACTAATATATAAAAATATAATATTTAAATATTCAAATTCAAAAATTTGAATAGTATAACGGTCTAAGTCAAAGTATAGGAAAAGTGACTCAGTGACAATGCAAGTCACTATGCTTCATGTATTTATTATTAATAAACATAATTTCTTAGTAATTATGTATTTAAATATTCAAATTCAAAATTCAAATTAAGTATAACGTCAAGAATTTATTAAGATATTAACGTCCGCGACGCCCACGCAGTCCACTACCACGATGATTCCTACCTGCTCGTCCTCGTCCTCGTCCTCTCCTTCCTCGATGTGGAGCAGCTGCTGCAGGCTGAGGCTGCTGCAGTGCTTGAGGGGGTGGTGGAGCTGGCTGGGGGAGAGGTGGCAGTCCCAGACCTGTTAACGCAGCTCGTGAAGGCTGCCATTAGATCGTGGCGCAAATTCGACTCGCTGCTACCATCACGAAAAAAAGAATGTCTGAAGTTTTATATCGTCCCGAAAATCAGCTACTTTCAAAGTCCCTAGCACAAACGTTGTTTGAAAATAGTGAAGTTTGTAGAGATCAGGAATAGAACAGACTTGACTCCATGCTTGAGTTCAGGCGTTCGGTTGATAGGAGCCTGTAAAAACATTGGAGTGGAATTGGATAGATTGGATTGGATAAGCCGTGCAAGGTCGCGAACGGTTTGCCATATAAAATCATTATGAAAGGCCTCATAAGCAACCGCCTGCGCACCTTACCTGCGTGCGAATCACACAACCCTTTACCGTGATAAGAAGCCCAGAAATTCCACTCAGCAGACCATAACCAAGGATGCTTAAATAAGATGCTTTCGACCGCCATCAGACCACAAGATTAGGTTAGTCACCTGCACCGGATTCCGGATTATTTTAATACGTCGCTCTACGATGTTGTCTAACCAGTCGCGAAAAAAGAAGAAGTCGTTATTAACATGTTCGTCTGACGGGTGAGGGAATGTATCGACATACTCCCTCGCTACTCCCCCATGTCCATCGCCGCGGATTAGGACTGCGATGCAGTCGTTGACGTCTTCGGTACCGGCACCTCCCACGCAACAATCAAAATGTACGACAAGTCAGATGCTACCTTTTTCTAGTCTTGGTCGTAAAAGACCTTATTCTTCAGCTTGGCTTCAGTATGATGCTCGATCTTCTTGATCTCCACAGGGATATCCTTCAGCTCCTCCTCCTCTTCTTCAGAAAGGGCACGATTCTCCCTGCTAAGCTTATACTCACGCTCCTGCAGACAGGCGAGCCGCTTGCACAGGCTTTTCAATTTGCCGCAGTAAGGGCATTTACCCCATACTTTGCTGCAACGGTACTCAATCCACATTTGCTGTATTAATCGTGTCCATTCGCAACGGAGTGGCGGGGTTACGAGTAGCTTCCACTCGAACAGCAAGAAAGGTCGGGGTAAGAAAGAGCCTATCAACTTGTACCACCATACTCGCAATTCTGCTAATTTATACCTCTGCTGCTTGCTTGGATTATACACCGGCGTCCTGAGCATCACAACGGACCGTTAAAAATAATGAAATTATGTTATTTGTCTGTGCCATGCTCTTTGTGAACATGACCCAGACAGAGAACAAAACAATGTGGGCCCTGCCCGTAATAAAGCAAGCGGATTAGGCAGTACGTGAAAAAATGAATACCTGTGAGGACAGTTGCAAAACAACGAAACACCCGCGCAATTTACCTGGCTTGGAGGATGCCTTGCCCTGATCTTAATGGCCCGTGCGAACGCCCCGCACACAAAAAAAAAATTCATCCTCTGTTCATTGTACTCCTGTAACATTCGCAGATTGCGCTGTAGCCTCGTTGGTTGGCTGCCCAGAGAAGCAGAAATTTCGAGCCCATCCTCGAACTTCCGAATCCCCGTGTATTGCCGGAAGTCCCTTGTCGTAACCTTGTTTCGGCACACATGTTGTCGACCTGCGACAAACACATCAGCATCAGATGAGTAAGCAACAACCATCATCAATATTGTTAACAATAGCAACGACAACAACAACAACTATTACCTTTTTGCTCAAGTTTGACGACGTGGTACGTTGCGGGCTCGCAACTCCTGCACTCCCAGACATCACCGTCGCCAGATTGGTAGGCAAGACGTAACTGTTCATGCGAACGTCTAGTTTTGGATTTGGGGACAAACCGAACAGACTCTCCTAATCTAATCTTTCGATTCAACTCTGGCAGGACGAAGTTAAAATACCTGGCGACGTAATCATCATAAACCTTACTGGTGGTTATGTAAAAAACAAATAGCGTGCCACTTTTGATTCTCCTGTCGCCACTAGGATGCTGCTCCGCGAGAAAAAACTCTATACCATGAGTATCTAAACCTAGCAAAGCCGGTATGGGTTCATGTTTAACAGCGGTGTTTGCGAAGCTTGCACCAGCAAAGGCACTCAACTCTTTGGGGCTTGTGCTGCCCAACATTTCAACAGAAAGAAGACCGAGGTCGAAAAGCTCTTGGACTTCTCCCAACAGTGAGCACACATGTGCGGGCGCAGAGGATGGCGACAGCGTGCCTCGCCCCTCCATATCTTGCCTAATTCGTGCGATAACTGCAAAACCCCATTTTGCTAACTCCGCTATGTAGCTCTGCTCTCTGTACAACCTTTCACCTTGTGCTCCTAAAATGTCCATGAGTTTGTGTGCACTAAAAGAGGGACTAGTATTGTCCGGAGCAGGGGGGGCACGGATCGCTGCTCGGTTCTTCAACCTAAAACTAACACTAATCCCATCCTGACTATCACCCTGTATGCTGGCAAATGTCAGGCATTGTCCAGTAGCTTGCCCAGAGCCAGTTGGTGGAATCTGGCACAGAGACTGTAGGTGGAACGACGTGGACTGGTCCGTGGAATCGGGCCCAGAGTCAGCCGAAGTTGGTGCGACGGCAGGAGCAGCCGTGGAAACAGGAGGAGGCTGCAAACCCAAAGCCAGTGCAACCTATCATAAAACAAACGTATTGCAAACAAGGAGAGAGCACACGTGAGTCACCTGAAGCTTGGTTCCTTCGAATCTCCTCGTTTGCTCGTCCCTTTCGCCCTTCCTCTTCTTCATTCCAGGTTCCTGTTCAGACAAAAAAAAGGAAAGCATCACTGAACTGGCAGACACTGGGGCATTCCATTTCTACTCTCATTTTGCGGAGGCATACCTGCCCAGCTATACAGGAGCAAGAACAACGACACGGGGTCCTTTGCTCACACTTTTGCTCAGATTTTGCTCACACTTTTGCTCACAGAAAACGGCCATGATTTTGAGCAAAAACCCGCTCAAAATTGATCCGTGGGCAGAAGAAAGTGGCATTTCACTTTGGACGGCCTATCATATGTCCGCAAAACCAGGTAAATTGCCTCCCAACCCGGAATGAACCTTTTTCAAAATTGAAAAAAGATCCGGTTGCTCACACTTTTGCTCATACTTTTGCTCACACATTATCCCTCTCAAGTCCAACTTGAGAAGTACTGCCTTTAGGCTTGGGAAGGTCATTCCTTTTCGTGACTTGCCGTTGTATTGTGTCACTTCTTGTACAAACTGCTCTGTTTCTGTCTTGTCCAGGCAGTATGCCTCCAAGAAGCCGTCGTCCAGCAGCAGCGGCTGCAACCGCTCTCATTTCTGCCTTGGCAAACCAAGACAGCGCGTCTGAAGAAGAGATAACCATGGAAGACATGTCCCAGACTCAAGACCAACATGCCGTAGCCCCCGCCTCAGGCACCTTGGCAAGCTCGGCAACGGCTGAAGAGGTGATCGACGTGGCGTCGGTTAGTGCGGAGGAGAAGGCAAGCAACGCGGACTCGAAAATCATTCCTCCAAGGGTGTGTACGGTTCATGTGCTGGGCGCCTTCTTACCTCAGTCTCTGCACTACAACGTGGAACCAGCTGTGGCCATCGAGCAAGACACAGACGACGTGAGCAAGCTCTTGGGAGTACTGAGTTGACGCTGCGCTTCACTACACTCGTTGTCACAGACACGAGACGCCAGTACATGGTCACACATCGCATCACTCTCTCTCTCTCTCTCTCTCTCTCTCTCTCTCTCTTTCACTTTTTCTCTCTCTCTCTCTCTCTCTCTTTCTCTCGCTCTCTCTATCTCTCTCTCTCTCTTTCTCTCACTCTCTCTCTATCTCTCTCTCTCTCTCGCTCTCTTTCTCTTTCTTTCTCTCTCTCTCTCTCTCTTTCTCTTTCTCTTTCTCTCTCTCTCTCTCTCTTTCTCTCTCTCTCTCTCTTTCTCTTGCTCTTTCTCTTTCCTTCTCTCTCTCTCTCTCTCTCTCTCTCTCTCTCTCTCTCTCTCTCTCTTCTCTCTCTCTCACTTATACTTATACTTATACTTATACTTATACTTATACTCATACTTATACTCATACTTATACTCATACTTATACTCATACTTATACTCATACTTATACTCATACTTATACTCATACTTATACTCATACTCATACTTATACTCTCTCTCTCTCTCTGCTCTCCAAACAGATTGAAGTTGTCCACCCGTCCAAGTGGCAAGATCTGCTTTCCTCTTTGAACCGCAAGCTGTTCTGGACCGAGGAAGGCGCTTCTATCATCCTTGGGCAGGCTGGGAAGATACCACGTACGATCTCCGTTACGACGTGCAAGCTTGGTGACATCGAAATCAAGCTGGGAAGGTGGATGTGGTTCGTGTCGGACAGTGGCAAGGAGCAGCTACCCAAGCCGGAGACTCACCTACGATTGGGCAAGCTGCTTCACCTGGTGGTGACGATTTCCGTCCTTAAACCGTACTTTCGCTTTGTGTACTCGTACTATTCCCAAGGTACAGGTGAAGTGGAGGTGTCTGCTGCAGGCGTCGAGCACGTTTTTGGATTGCTTTCCGAGAAGGCGTCGTCGATAGTCGAATCGAAATACCACAACCCACCCGGTAATATGTTTTTTTACTATCTTTCACATTCGCATTTGCATGCCTTGTCTTGTTGAGGTGAGTTGAAAAACAAATGGGATGCTGACTACCCCCGCACCCAGACGAAGATGTTGACCAGGATCTCCAAGTATGCGCACCAGTGCGCCGCCCCTGATCTCTCTGGCGTGTCTGCGTCTTCGTCAACGTCGTCAGCGTCCCCCTCCTCTGTTCACCGTACTAATTCGCCGCAGGTGACACTATCAGCGAGCCTCGAAGACAAGGCTCGCTTTAATCAACAGATCAAATCGCTCTTCAAGGATTTGATCTCCTCGTAGGCCACGGCGAGCTATCAGAACTCAGCGCTGCGTTGTGAGCCTCCGCTTGGACTCTGTCCTGCAGGTCCTTGTTGGTCTTCAGGTTGCTCTTCTTCTCGGCTTCAAGCGCGGCCACTTTGGTTTTTAAGGAGAAGCATGGACTCAAAGTCGCTGGCCCGCTCCTGGCACTGTGCGTGACGCTGTGTGACCGCATCTTTCTCAGCAATGGCCGCAGCTTTCTCAGCAGCGGCCGCAGCTTTCTCAGCAGTGGCCGCGTCTTTCTCAGAAGCAAGCCTGTCGTTTGCATCAGAGAGGGTGCGTACCGTGACTTCCATGTCCTTGAGTTTGCTTTGGAAGGTGATCATCAGACTGGTTAGTTTTTTATTCGTAGTGATCTGTGTTTTCATGTCTGTGTCTAGACGCTCAGCAACAAAGAAAGGACCCTGCGCGAATACAAAAGCAAGATGCAAGCGGTAAAACAAGGAGTCAATAAGGTCTTATGTTTGCATTCCCATCACACGCAGTGACCAAATAACATTTGTGGTTAGGAATCTCAAGATGCTTTGGAGGAAAAGGACGACCTTCTGGTTGAGGTTCAGGAGGCCAAAGCGCAGGCAGACTTCCATAAGGAGCGGGCTGACAAGATCGTCAGAGACCTTGCGGACGCAAAGAGGGAGATCAAATCCTTTAAGCTCAAATTGAGAGTCTTTTTTTTTTTTTTTTTTTTTTTTTTTTTTTTTTTTTTTTTTTTTTTTTTTTTTTTTTTTTTTGCTTTAGGGGGGGGGGGGGGGGCAGCGTCACGAGTCACACTGTATGCGATGTATGTGTGCGAGGCGCCGCTACCAAGGAGGCCACGGCGACCAAAGGCGGCAGTAAGCGGGAGCGCTTTGAGGAAGGCGAGAGTGATGCGGAGTCCTGCTCTGAAACCGCCAGCCCAACCGACGAAGAGTCTGAAGAAGACAAGTTTCGCTCACCCCAGAGCCGCCGCTCCAAGCAGAAACCCAAGTCCGGCAAGAAGAAACGATTGAAGCAAGAACGCTCAGCCAAAAAGCGACAATCGCGCTCTTAGAACACTTAATCTAATACAATTAAATAAGATTTATTTCACTAGTACTGTTAATTACTTATTAATAATGTATAAGTATACAAGCCGGGGGATGTTAATGGCAATATTAATACATCAATAATATTAATGCATGCACAGGCAAATATCAGGTGATATTAATGTTAATAAATCATTACATGTTTTTTACGCAAGCATTGTTTTAATAAATTACTTGCCACTCGTAAAGCTGAGCACACGCCCGGGTGGGGGGGGGGGGGTATATCTTCAACAGTTATAAGTTATTGAAAATTTTAAGTTTGAATTTTGAAATAATATAGTATTAAATAATTAGACTACTCCATTATAATTGTCTACTGATCATATAACAATATTTAATCTTTTTTACGGAAGCACAGTGACTTGAATTGTCACTGAGTCACTTTTCCTATTACCGTTATACCATTCAAATTTACTTAGACCGTTATACTATTCAAATTTTTGAATTTGAATATTTAAATATTATATTTTTTATATATTAGTGCTTAGAAACAATAAACTGATGATTTTGTGTGAAAAAACTACGTATAAGTCATTTTCCTACACTTCGACTTAGAGCGCGGATGATTTTCGCTCACAGTCACAAATCCAACCGTTAACCGTTTCCCTACTTTAAATTTTAAATTTTTTCCAAAAAATTATATATTTATCATGTACTACAATAAACTGATGATTTGTGTGAAAAAACCACGTAAAAATCACTTTCCTACACTTCGACTTAGAGCGCGGATGATTTTTGCTCACAGTCGAAAAATCCAACCGTTAAACGTTTCCCCTGTTTGAGGATTTGAATTTTTTTCAAAAAAAATGTGTATTTATCATCTACTATTCATATAGTAATGATTTATGAGGTTAGGACAAAGTTCCAATAACCTTGAAATTTCTGCAAAAAATTCTGCAAGACATTTTGCACTTTATCTTGTCATGAGAAAAGCAGAAGAAATGGTAGAACCGAGAGAACCACACGAGGTGGACACACCGGAAGGATCAGACGAAGAAGATGAAACAGAGACACAACAAAAACGACAACAGAGACAGAGAGGTAGCCAAACACCACAAGACCAGAAAACACAGACAGAGAAACCTGCCAACTGGAAAGACCTCTTAAAGGAAGAGAAGAAAGCTTGGGAGGATAGGGCGAACAGAAAGAAGAAAAGAGCGATGACAAGAATCCACAAGGACGTGTACTTGCTGAGGAAGAGGAGATACAGAGAAGAACAGCAGTATCTGCATCGCTGCAGAATGTTCCAACTTCTCGTAACAACAGCATTCTCGGAATCTAAGGTGATTCAATTTCTTCGCAGTAAAAACGTCTACATTGTCAAAGCAAAATACGGTAATCTAAGTGGTGCGGCGAGATACATAGAGGAGAAAGCATTCAAAGAGATGAGACCGAGACCGACAGAGGATATGGATGAGTATCTAACACAACCTCTACTGCAGAAGAACTGGCTAGAAGCCCTGAGAGGGAAGCCCTTTGAGCCAGAGGAAGCAGTAAATGGGTTGTTAGAGAAGCTAGCAGAGCATGAGGCCTATGGGCCCGCATACCTCAACGATCATTATAGATTAGCAGCAGCGAGCAGGCCAACACATGATGATGATATGGTAGAGTCGGCAAGTTAAATTTACGTGTTGTGGGAAGCGAAGCAGAAGAGACTGAAAGGAACGTAGGAAGGAGAAAGAGAGGAAGAGAGAGGGTAAGGGAGCGAATCTACTGTTAACGTTTGGAGAGGGAGAGGGAGGAGAGAAGGGAGAAAAGAGAGAGAAGAACAAGAAATGGACTAAGAACGGGAAGGGCAAGGGCAACAAGAATGGAAGTGATAGTTCAGAGCAGGAGTGGTGGCTGACTGCGACATGCTATAACTGCTATCAGACCGGACACACAAAGCGTTTTTGCCGCAAACAAAAGTCAGGCCCCAAACGAACTAGTCCAAAGTCAGCTCACTCTGACTCCACAAAGGGGAAGCAAAGAGACAAGAGTGGCAAGTTTTTTTTTTTTTTTAAAGGAGCCAAAGGAGTCACTCTTATGAGGGGAGAAGTAGGAGAGGAGGGTGAGGAGGAAGAAGGAGATAAGTCTGAATGGGAAGACACCTCAGAAGAAGAAGAGTATGGGCTAGTCATGATGGAGGGTGCAGAAGAAGCAATGGAGGGAAGAAAGTGGGGATAGCATTATTGCTCGTGAAGCAGAGCAAGAGGGCGAGGAGGATAGTGAGCCTCCGAAGGAGCAAAGTGAGAACAAACCCTTAGATCAACCCGCAAGAGCCCGTGGGGGGGGGGGGGGGGGGGGGGGCGGGGGGGGGGGGGGGGACTGTCGAGTGCTTTATTGACTCGAAACACACTCCGAGACAGACCCCACAACCCTCCACCCCGCACTCTCACTAGTGCTCAACACCCCGACACCTCTACAACAACCACTCCTACCCTCACAACCTCACGAGACACACAACGTGTGCAAACCTCACCATTGCAACCAAAACCGTTGCAAGTGAAAGGGAAAGAGAAACGGAAAGCAAGTGAGAAACCGACACCCACACCCCCTCAGAACTCTAGACCGACAAAGAACGAAACACCACGCCCCACTACATTCACTCCTAAGAGCCACACCACAGGCCCACTGACCACTCGTTGTACTGGGCTGAACTGGAAGGGAGAACAGTGTGGAGTTGAATTTGGGCAGGGGGAGAGTTGGGGGAATGCGGGTGAGGCAGCAAAGAGGCTAGTGTATGCAGACCTATGTGGTTATCATGCCCGTCAAGACCCACTATTCCTGACATTGACCTAGCACAGGACCCTTCACGTCGCCCACGTCCTTCCGGTGATTATCTGTCCGAGAGTGAGATGATAAGCATACTGAGTGAGAGAGAGGGAAAGGGGGCGAGTGCAAAGCAAATCTCGCCAAAAGATACTGCAAAACCCGTGAAGAAAAACTCTCTAAGTATGCAAATATCGGAGAAAAAGACAAGGAAAGTGTTGAAAAACCCGGTAAGAAAGGAGTTAGTACAGATTCACGGAATGACGCTATGATGCCAGGAAAGGAGGCACGGACCGGCGGGACCAGAACTGAAAGAGAGACTGCTTAGATTGAGCCTGTGGAGCGTGTAGGAGGGACAAGTGAGGGAAAGTCTTGGCCACCATCGCTACTACCACAAGGTCCGTCTCCTTTGGGTAGAGTAGGAGACAGTGTAGAGTCACAGACAGAGCAGACAAGCGACAAACACACACACACGAAACACCTGTGGGGAAGATCAGTACAAGAGACACAGAACACGGAAAGGTGATAAGCTTTGAGGACTTTAAGAGAATAAGTGAACAGCTGAACAATCTGTGTATTTTGGATGATGATACGGGAGATGTCGTGTTGATGACAAAGAAGGAAGGAGAGAGAGTAGCCGAGGCAGATGGACTGTTGACAGATGTGTTTTGGGCTGTAAACGAGGTATTTCTAAAGCATGCAGCAGGCACACCACAAATCACAAGAGAGACAGTCATAGAGAAGAGAGCAGCTAAAACCACTCAGAGTGCAAAAGCTAAGGAAAGAGCTAAGTGTGAGTGTGAGTTCAGACATAGTGAAGGACATCTAAGACCTGAGAAGACGGAAATAGCTAGGTTGCTATATGCGTTAACGAAGGGAGCAGAAAAGATAGTAGTGAAAAAGGGTTTATGTTACGAACCGGACGGCAAAGAAAACGCGTTTTACACAGAGCTGTTAGAATAATAGACTATGGAATACTCGACTTAGCTAAAAACCACGACAATCAATTTGCTCTTTTCATCGTGCGATCGATGCCCCACCTTATAAAGATTTGGCATGAGGTAGAAGCGAGAGGGGTTACACTGAACGCACTTTTGCGGAAGTTACACTCAGGAGATGCATACAAGTTCTTCAGTCCAGAACAGGCAGCAGTGAGAAAGAGGGAGTGACAGGAAGAGACGGGAGATAGACGGACACTCAGATATGGAGGAGGATGATGAGGAGTTTGACCCGGACAACCTAGAACACTCCAGAACCTCCGAGGAGATGAGGTCGGGAATTCCCATAAGCTTTAAATCGTATTGCGAGGCACGAGAACAGCTTGATTGGATGTACGAGGAGAGATTTGAGAGAGAAAGAAAGAGCAAAGCCCAAAAGAAAGAGAGTGAGGAGGAAGAAGAGGAAGATCACAATCTCATGGTAGACGATAGCGAGACGGTAGGACGCAAGAAAAAGATGATAGTTCAAGACAGCGGATCGTCCAGGGATATAGCATACACACCGCACATCTTACACAACGTCCGAGAGATTGAACCCGTTAGCTTAGTCACCGGAAACGGAGAGAGTGTGGTGCGAAACATGGGGGAAGCGAGGTTGACAAGAATAGATGGATCGGGAAAGCCAGTTTTGGTAAAGAAAGATATGTTGTTAGACAACAGGGTGCCAGTTAACATTATGTCTACTGGAAACATGGACCACAACCACCACAGATCTATCATTCACCAAAATGGACAACTACTAATCCTAAAGCACCCCATAAGGATTAAAGAGAGTGATGTGATCGTGAGGGGGAGACTTACGCCTGGCATGCTCTATCGCTGGGACAATGAAAAAGACAAGCCCCTCAACATAAACGAGCGTTACAACCCCAAAGTGAAAGAGAAGAAGAAGACGGGGTAAACGGGGCGGGAATCCCCAAAGAGAGAGAAAGTGAGAGCAAGCAAGCGAGAGTAAGTGAGAACGAGGAAGCTAGAGGCAGCGTTTTATACGCTATGTATCCTGAGAAAGGTAAGAAGGGTAAGCCCGTTGACATTTACGTCATACATCAGTGTAGTGGGCATAAAGCTACCGAAGACCTATGCATTAGGCAAGGCAATGGGTAGAAAATTGACAGGAAGCGAGGATAGTGTTAGATTTTGTGGAGCCTGTATGATGGGGAAAGCTAAAGTGTTACCCAGATTTAAGGTTTAGAATTAGGAGAGCGAGTTACCTTGTGAGATTTTGCATATAGATACTTCCGGACCTTGGGCGGTAATGTCAATTCACGGTAAGCACTATAAATTTTGCGTTACAGACGATTACTCGGGATACATCAAAGATTATTATTTACGTTACAAGAACGAGTTTGTAGACTGTTTGAAACAAGCGGTAGCATGGTTTGAAACGCAGACAGGGAAGAAAGTCAGACAGATCACTTGCGACAACGAGTTCGATGTCCCAACTGAGATTATAGAGTGGTGGAAACCCTTACAATTCATTTGGAAGACTAGTGCTCCAGATGATAAAGATGGCAATCCCATAGCTGAGAAGGTCAACGACATCACAGCAGGACCAGCCCGGGCCATGCGATACGAGGCTAATTTACCACCCCAGTTTTGGGCGGAAATGGAACACACAGCCGCAACCTTGCACAACATTCTACCAGCCACGACAGGGCCTAGAAAAGGAACCTCACCTTTTGAGCAATGTCTGGGCTACAAGCCAGCTATCCGACAACTTAAGCCTATAGGATGTTTAGGTGTAATGTACATAGGAAAGCAGGTAGGCAAAGGCAACTATAGGGGAAAGCGTGTGATGTTACTTGGATACGATGTATTTAAGGAACTATACCGAGTTTGGGATGGTCGAAAGGTCATCACAAATGTGCGTAATGTACGCTTTAACCACAATGTAGTTGGCAAGGATGCTCACCCAACCAGAGAAGTTAGATGGGACGACGAGGAATCTGAGGGGGAGTAATGACACCGTACAGCTAGAACAGCCGTTAGACGAATCCGAACATAAAGATGAGGGGGAGTTAGACAAACATGAGGAGTTACAGGAAGAAAAAGACATTCACCGTCCAGATTCCGGTCTCCCATCAGAGTCAAAGGTAGAACTAGCTGACGACAAGGATGATGGGGCAACACCCGTCACATCGTTAGAGGCGCAAAGCCCCGAAGCAGACCACCCTAGTAGGAGGTACGTAGAGGGAAACGCGCCCACAAAGGGCCTCACTTGGGAGCAAAGTGACAAAGTCACAACAGCTAACATAGTGAGAGGGAAACGAGAAGCTAAGGTTAGGACACCAGTTACACAACCACCTCCGGAAAAGAAGGCAGCAGTTAAAGCAGCTACATTGACAGGAGAGAGACAGAGAGTTAGTGTTCCGGGAGAAGAATGGGCAAAGGAAGAATATGGAGAAAACTGGCAATCAGTTAAGAGAGAAGGAAACGTCTTTGAACCATGCGAGAAGGGAGAGAGACTTAAAGTCCGTAAGATGTCTAAGCCCAGTCACTTCGTAGTCTTTGACGACGGTCAAGTAAAAAAGATGTTAGATAGCGAAATTAGAAAGTATAGGATAGATAGGACAAGACCCGTCGGAGAACTAGAGCACCCCGAGATGTCCGCAGAAAGTATCGTAGAGGATCAAACCACTGCGTTACTGTACCTGACATTGAAGGTACCAAAGGCAATCGTCGATGAGGGATTAACCGCAAAATGGTTAAAAGCAGGAATGGATAAAGAGATTGAAGCTCTAAAGTCTTTTAACACTTACACGTGGGTAAGCCCTAAGGAAGCGAAAGAAAAAGGAGTAAAAGTAGTGAGACAAACGTGGGTACATCAAGTCAAACTAGACGAAAAAGGACGTAAGTTCATTAAGTCAAGGTTAGTTTTGCGGGGAGATATGCTAGAGCCAGGAGTTAGCTATAACCCAGATCAATTATTTGTGCCCTGTGCCGCGCATCGCTCATTACTCTTTTTGTCTAAGCTTGCAGCATGGCACGGACATAAGCTATACGGTATAGACTTCAAAAATGCTTATCTAAATGCACGAATGCATGATCCTGTTTATGCTTATGCACCCGATGGGATAGACAGTGAAGAGCATGAAGGCATGATATGGAGAGTAGATGGAGCTCTGTATGGCACACCGCAAGCTGGTAGGAGATGGTATGAGATCTTAGCAACTAAGTTAGAGGAATTAGGATTCAGGTTACTAGACTCAGATTTATGTATGTTCGTTGAAAAAGATAAGCCGATAAGAGATGCTATCATTGGTATTTTCCATTTAGATGATCTTATTTTCTCAGCTCCTAACGAACAAGCGTATGACCGTTTTGCTAGTAAACTGGAAAACTTTTATCCTCTTAAGCGTTTGGGAGTGGCTAAGGAGTTCAAAGGAATAGAGATAGTTCAGGATAGAGGACGCATTTTATTGCATCAGAAGAAGTATCAGAAACAGATTTTAAAGGATGTAGGATATGCCGATGTTAGACCAGTAAGCACTCCTAGTGCAGAACATGAGCCCGAACCTATGGGAGAAACAAGCGCTCTTAGAAAGCGTTCAATTCCTAGTTTGGTAGGTAAACTTGTTTCTAAGTAAGATGACACGTCCAGATGCTGATCAAGCACTGAATGCAGCTAGCGTGATGCAAACAGTAAATCCAGGACTTGCTTATGCTTTAGTAATACTAGGTAGGATCTTCATATATCTGAAAAGTTCGTATCGCGGTATTGCATTTCGCGGTCCTAAATTGTCACAAGAAGGAAGGACGTACCCCAAGATTACTTTATGGCCAGATGCTGCGCATAAGGTCTGTAAGAAAACCGGAAAGTCACGTACAGGTCATATAGTGCTTTGGGGTGGAGACCTGGTAGCTTGGTTATCGAAACAACAGACTAGAATTGCACTAAGTTCTAATGACGCGGAAATTTTCGCAGCAGCAGAGTGCATACGAGAAGGATTGGCTATCAGACACATCACAGAAGAGTTAGGTATAGCACAAAAAGGGCCGATAGAGCTTTACGAAGATAATGCACAGACTATCTTAGCAGCAGAGAGGAGAATGTCAGGACCACGTACTAAACACTTACCCTTAGAACTGCACTTCATTCATCATGCACAGAGAGACAATGAGATTAAGTTTGTAAAGGTAGGAACTAAGAAACAAATAGCAGACGTATTAACCAAACATGTTCCTAAGGACCAATTCGAATATCTCGTTAGTAAATTTATGGTAACACTTGATCCATAATTTTACATCTCAAGTCTGCAAACTCACGCAAAATACGTAAATTTACGCAAAGTCAACTCATGTTGTTGTTTTGTGAATCTTCTCTCTTTGAAGTGTGCAGGCAGTGTTTTGCGCAGGTAGTTGAGCTGCATCTTTTGGCGTTGTCCCCGTTGAAGTAGAAGTCGAGTGCGAGAACGAAGCTAATAATATAATTCAGTTTACGTACTGATGTGGTCATACTGTAAGGACCTACTGCTATTGTTTTAATCGTATCGAAATTATTATTTCAGGTTGTCAAACCGTGACTGTCATTCAGTTTTTCAACCTGAAATAGAGGCCATTACGAGATGCCATTGCGGCAATGAAGCGAAGGCGGGCGGACTAGGACAGGATTGGCAATTTTTCAGTTTTGAGACTTAACTATCATTTGAGGTTGTCAAACTGTAACTGTTATTTCAGTTTTTCAACCTGAAATAAGGGCCATTATCGTAATATGCAATAGTTATTAATTGTAGATGTATTGATTACTTATAACTTGCATTATCGACATAGCCTCGGAACTAAGGGGGAGCGTTGGTAGGACAACTACGTTTTAATTTTAGTGATTACTTTGTGACTGGTAAGTAATTTATCCGTATAGTTCTAGTCAATAATTGTAACGGACGTAACGGTCTATATTGGCATTCAGGATTGGACATTAATCATTGTGTAATAACTACAGTCGTGCGGACTTTATTCCAGTTCCATTATTACCTTTTGTTACCATAGTAGGATATTTAATAAACAGATAACTGTTACTAACGATATGAAGACTGAGGAATACCTAAAGTAGGGACTCCGTAATCTCCAGACCAAGGAATAACCGACAGACCGGAACGATCAATATTGCCATTATATACCGGGTGGGCCAGCATAATCCCTTCTCCCCCCACCGACCAACCTCGGGATAAAATGCAAATACGAACCTGAGTGACGGTCAACGCCGTACCCGTATTAACAAATTAAACAAAATTGTAGGTTGTGCCAAACGCCAACACTTACATTATGTAAAATTTTGGTTAATTTCCCGTTACGCCCTTCGTGGCCTGTTGAATCAGTTTCCGCCACCTCACGCCTGAAAATGCACCTCCCCTCCGTTGAGATCACAACTTGCCCTTTATCCTCCATTCCTTGTAACCGGCCCCTAGTCACTCAACGTCCCCCCGACCTAGTGTCGGTCTATACTATCCTGGGCGAGTCTTCCCTTCCCGCTTCCGCGACTCCGTTGAATCCGCCGATCCAATGCTTCCCCCGCCGTGCCATCGTTCGATCGATATCCATATGTTGTTGCCGCTCCTCGTGCTCGGACGCAGCCGCCATCTGGGTCCCGCCGCATCCAACATGTTGGAACCGCCCCCGTCTCGGTCACGCCGAATCCCGCTTGTTGAAGCCGCCCCCGTCTCGGTCACGCCGAATCCCACTTGTTGAAGCCGCCCCCGTCTCGGTCACGCCGAATCCCACTTGTTGAAGCCGCCCCCGTCTCGGTCACGCCGAATCCCGCTTGTAACTCGAACGATACTTCTGGCTTTTAATAGCCTCATATGCCCTCTCGGTGCGCTGTAGTCCCGGTCGCCCAGCCCAGAGGTAACGTAGGCAAGGAAAGGCTCCCCCGGACCTTTGCTACCCCCACCAAGGCCCCTCCGGCACTGAAACGCCATGCTTGAAACGAACCTGAGAGCTCATAACACTAATGATATACACACCCCCTCATCCACTCATCATTCCATTCCTTCTCCCCCCGAAAAGGTCCATGTCCCCTTTTGATCCCCTTCGCAGCTCCCTCTGAAAGATGCTTGCACTCTGGTGCCCCCCCTCACCCGAGTGTCAGAGTTGCCGCTTGCCCGTTGCCCCGTTTCTCTTTCTTCTCGTCATCTTACTTCTTCATCTTTCTCATCGCTGCCCCGCGCCCCCTTCCCTCTCACTATCCTATCCTCTGACTATATCATCCACCCCCTCCCCCCTGCTATCCTATCCATCCTATTGACTATCCCTATTTGTTATCCCCTGTCTTCCTCCCCTCGCTATTCTACCCCTCTCTATCTAAACTGGATTAGTCAATATGTATTATTCCCCCAACCCAACCCGTATGTCCCCTTCACCCGTTGTTATCAGAAAAATATATAAAGTTCCATATCATCGCTCGTCACAGAGCGGAAAGAAAAAGAATAAAGTCTTGTATCAGGCCGCTTCCCAGTTTCCCCCATGAGCCTATCAGGCATAAGACATGTTTGTTATTCATTTCCTGATATGTCCTCTATGCCCGATATGTCAGTCTGATATATTTCCCCCATCACACCGTAAAGTCACATGATATTATGTATGCCTATACCCGTGAGCCCGAATGATATAATATTTTTCCCGTATTTGTCTGTAGATATAACCCGCATCGTCCCCAATGTTTACCTTGTTAGTATAAAATGCATGTAGCATGCCCGTCACCGTACCTGTGAATGTAAAAGTATACCGCTCCCCCTCATCTTCATTCATCTTCGAATTCGTATGTCAGTCATATTCTCATCACCCCCTTATAAAGCCCCGCAATTCATTTATACCGTTATCATCCTCTCATATACCCGCAAGTCACATAAGCCGCTATCACCCATTATATACCCGCAAGTCACATAAGCCGCTATCACCCCGTCATGTGCCCGCAGGTCGTATTCTTCTCATCTCGTCACTTCTCATCTTCTTTCTTATTCTTCATCTTTCTCTATTCCTATACTATCCTCTCACTCGTCACCCATTCATCACCCCCTTCCTCGTTGTGCCCGTCCTCTTGCCCGAGTCATCCGACCACCCGTCGTAGGCCGCTTCTTGCCTCGTGATCCAACCGCCGCCGGCGGAGCGCCGATAATATCGAAAGGCAATCCCTCCGCATCGATCTCGTCCCAAATCTGTGCCGGTATCCGCCTCTCTTCCGTGAGGTCGAACGGTACATTCAGCACCAACCGCGGTCTCGTCTGAATGGTGTATGGGATATGATCCTCGTCGTCCAACTTGATGGTGGCATCCCACGTTTCCCGCTTCTTCCACGCCTTTTCCAGAAAAACAGGATCAAACCGCCGCATCTTTTCCTCCGCCACCTCGTCACTACTCCTCCAAAACTGCATCACCGGCGTTATGCCCTTCCCCGCCTTATGTCGTGACGCCCCCCCCTGACTTAGAACCCTCAGGACATAAAAGTCGTCAATGTGTCATCGCTTACCTCTTTCGCTGCCGGCATCATCAAGTAGAACTTGCCCGTCTTCCATTTTATTCTATCGATCTCCGCCGCTTTTTCCACCCACATGCCTCGCTTGTGTTTGATCCCCAAATGCCCCTCCGGTGCCTCTGGCCTCGATGACCCCCCTGTACCTTGCTTGTCTTGACCCCCTTGTGCCCACGCCTTTCCCCTCTGCTTCCCCCTCCCTGCCTTGTATTCTTCCCGTTTCTTGTCCTCCTCTCTCCGCTTTTCCTCATCCCGTTTTTGTTTCTGTGAAACTCTCTCATGTGAACCCGTCTCCAATTCCTCTATTGCGTCTTGCAATCTTTTCTTCTCCTCCGCATCCTGCTCGAACGTCACCTCCTCCCTCAGCCTCGCAATCTCCTCCGCCCTCTGCGCCCGTGTCAACAACTGCCGCGGGTTTCCAAATTGATCCGCCGTCCGCTCCAAGGCATCCTGATCCGTTTCGTAATCCAACAAGTAAGGCGAGAACTTGACCAATCGCCGAACGTGGACTATCTGTTCCTTCTTCGTCCGCTGGTGTCTGATCTTATAATTGTAGGTCGCGGTTTGTTTCATAATCTGATACGGACCCTGCCATTTCTCATAAAGCTTTGTTGAGACCCGCACTGGAACGTTTGGGCAGTATAGCAGCACTGTATTCCCCTCTCGGAATTCCACGTGTTTATATTTCTGTTGGCCCTTCTCGTCCTCCGTCCGCATTTCCGCCTCCCTATGTTTAGTAACAATTTGTTCCGCTTCCGCTAGGGCCCGTAACCTCACTGCCATCAGCTCCAACGGCTGATACAATGCCTTGTGTTGCATCACGTCCTGTGGAGTGGTTAAGACTTTGCCAAACACCATCTGATGTGGACACAGTCTAGCCCTACCCCCCAAAGACGAAGAACCCAGATTGTTCACCGCAAAGGTAAACGCTTGCAATGCCTCTGGCCATTTGGTTTGCCCGTTCTGACATAGATCTTCAAGGACGCCTTCAGCGTACGATGCATCCTCTCTATCTTCCCGTTAGCCATAGGGTTGTATGCCATGACATAATCACACCGAAACCCGTAGTATGCACTGAGCTCGTTCGACACCCAATTAATAAAGGAGCTTCCTCTGTCCGATATGATCTTCCTGGGCACCCCGATACGCCTGAATACGTTATCAATCAGTGCCTTGGCCGTCGTCTCCTTGGTGTCGTCAGCCGTGGGAACCGCAATCACGTAGTTAGAGGCCCGATCAATAATCGTGAGGATATACTTGTATCGACCCTCTCCCGCTTCCGGTAAAGGCCCCACGTAATCGATGTGAATCGTGTCAAATATATCCCGTGTTATGTCGTACTGCCCCAGTAGCCCCTTGTTCGCATCGTAGACCGTCTTCGCCCTCTGGCATGGCCCACATCCCGAAATGAAACTCTTGATGTCCTTATCCATCGTGCCCAATAAAACCGCCGAGTCATAGACCACCTCATCCTATCCAGCCACGGGTGACTTTGTAAAGGGCAGTTGTGTGCCCCTATCAGAATCGCGTACCGTAACGCTGCCGGCACCCATACCACCCACCGTTCCGGATCGTCCTTGTTCTTGGCCCCGCTCCCGAAATACCAGATTAGCCCGTCCGAGTAAGTGTACTTCTCCTTCCGCCACTTTACGTCCCCGTCCGCCGAAATCCCCGTCGGGTTCTCCTGGTGCGCAATAAACCTCTTCCACTCCTCACTGTCTCGCGTGAGCTTGCGGAACATGTCCACCGACGCAAACTTGATCTCCGTCTTGTTTTCCAACTCCAAGGATACCCGGCTTGGGTGTGTGTCCCTCAACATGAGTTCCGGCTTCGCCTCCGTCTGAACCGCCGCCGCTTCCGCCTTCGTCGGAATCACAATGTTCCCAACCATGGGCATGGTTCGCCACGGAAAGGGTTTCAAATCCCCCACCTCATCCTCCGTCAACTCCCCCTGTACCGCCTCCTTCCACATTTCTTCCTCATATCCCTTTCGCGCATCCTCCAGCCCGTGTTCTTCACAACAATCCACCGACTGTGCGTGGGCCGCTTCGTAAAACCGCACATCCTCTCTCTGCGCCTCCTTCCTATTCCTATGCATTTCCGCTACCTCCGTCACATACTCCATACCGTTGATGGGTTTCCAGTCGTCGAAATTCGCCCTCTGCTCCTCCTCTTCCAAATCCATTTTTCCCAAGACCGTTAGAACCGCTGCGGCCGTCTTGAAGTGAAACCGCGTCAGGTTCATGCCACTCTTCTTCTCCGCTTGTATACCGGTTTCAGTGCGAAGACACCGTGACTCTGCTGTTGCGCCCGTGTATCCTTGTCGTCCGCCACCGCCTCCTCCTTCTTTTCCTTTGTATTGTCGTCCTCCGGCGCACCCCCAGCCCTTGACTGGTAGTCCGCAAGATAGTTCTCCTTACCTGATATGAATTCAATCATGAAAGTCATATTCGGATAGCTCCAACTGCCATCTTGCCAACCTGCCCGTGTGATCCTGCGACATCAACCACGTGCACTGTAGGTTGTTGTGATCCGACCGCACCGTCGTCCCCTTTGCACCCCACAGATAGTCACGTAGTTTCTTGAAACCCCAGACTATGGCCAATGCCTCTCTCTGCAGCGTGCAGTATTGTTGTTCTGCCAGTGTCATTCGTTGACTCAGAAACATCACCGGCCTCAAACGCCCCTCGTCATCCCTCTGTTGCAGAACCCCTCCTATCGCATATGCCGATGCATGCGTGTCGAGTATGAAACTCTTGTTGAAATTGGGAAGCTGTAGGACCGTACCCCCTTCGCTCCATGGGTCCATCAAGATATGTGCCCTTAGTGTTTCAACCGCCTTATGAACCGCTGGTGGCCACGTACTCCCCGCACCGCACTTGCCCTCTTTCATGAACAACCGTATTGGTTCCGCGATTTTTTGCGAATCCCGGTATGATTCACTATAGTATTGCGCCAAGGACACAAAGGAGTGAAAATCGGATCTCGTCGCAGGAAGAGGCATAGCCGCAAGCGCCTCTTGCTCCTTCCTCGCAAGCGAACACGTCCCGTTCTCGATGTCATACCCCAGACATTGAGTCTGTTCGTGGTTGTTTGCTTGGCCGAGGCGATACGTCTGTCATTGGCCTCCTCGCCTCCATCGCAAGTCTCGCCTTCCTATTTGCATCAGTTATCATTGGTAACCGTGATGTATGAACGGGTATGAGACTACCTTGGGGCTGCAGTCTCTGTGTACCCACATCTTTGTATTCAGATTGAGGAAGCGTTGGCCCAGTCTGCACAACAGCATTAGAAAGCACTGTGACTTTAGGGTTAAACTTCACAGTGTTCTCCTTCCTCTCTTCTTCCCCCTCCAGTCATTCCACCACCTCGAAACGATTACCTTGAGTAGTGTCCGGGTGGGATGACGTATCGGTCTCCGAGGCAGTGTTGTAGGCCTGAGCTCGACCCAAATTCGGGTTGGAGCTTGCACATGAGCCTCCTCCTCCTCTGGGTGGGGGGGCTGGAGCTCGAACAGCTCTCCCTCCATAAGGGGTATATCCTCGACCTCCTCCTCTTCCTCTCGGAGGGGTTCCCTGCCACCTCGAGGCTCCTCTCCATGTTCCTCGTCCTCGTCCTCCTCCTCCTCCTGCTCCTCCTCCTCGTCCTCCTGCTCCTGCTCCTCCTCCTCGTCCTCTCTGAGAGGCCTTTAGGTTCTCTCCCTTTGCTCCTTCTTCTTCATCCTCTCCACATAGGCAATGATCGCCTGTCGTAACCCCTCATCATCACACATATTGGCGTACCAACCTTCGTTCGCAGCGGCAATCTGAAGCATGTTGAAAAGGCCCGGTTCCTTGCCTTCCGTCCCGCTCAGAAAATTTGCCCTTGCTGTTGGGTCTGCCTATCATGATTGAAAGAGCAGTCTCTGTTCCCCATCTGTGCCTTACACTGCAAGTCCGCGAACCACCTCCAACATGCGGTCTTCAGGTCTGGCTCTCTCTGTCTCTTCCAACCGGCAACTCTGTTTGTGTACGTGGCTTGTGCGCCAACAGGTACACTGCCTGCCTGTGCCGTATGTGCCTCCGTGAGCGAGTCCATGTTTGAGCATGCACTCATCACTTCTTGAAACAGTGCTGACGGAGCAACGCTTTGAACCGTATTTTCGAACACGTGTGTCTCGAGGAAGTTCTTGACGTATGACAGGGGAACGGAGGGCGAGGCGACAACGGCGACGCGGCGACGGATCGGGATACGGGAGCCCGGAAAGGGACGAGATGGGGAGGAGCTTGAAAACACGGGAATATGTGGATCTGACATAGGCAGAAAGAGGGGGAGAGACGAGGAGATAGACGAGAGACAGGGGAAACGGCATGCAAAACAGCAGAAGGCAGAGGGGCGAGCATGTAGCGGATCGGGGGTACAAGGAAAAGGGTACAAAGAGGGCGAGAACAGTGAGGGTGAGGGCAAGAAGAGAGTGAGGTTGGAGGGGAGAACGGGAGAGAAGTGAGGGAGAGGGGGTGGCAGAGGAAAGGAAGCGAGAAGAAAGTGAGAGAGAGAGGACACGGGAGCGAGAACGACAATTGCTGGAGACACACTGGAAGGTGAGTCAGAGGCATGAGGCGATGCGAGTGACGCCGTCGGTTAGTCAAATTAAAAGATCAAATCTCCCACTTGCGTATACTCAGGTCAAGTTGAGGAGTTTAGGAGGGGATGTGGTCATCGGCAACGATACCATGGCGGCCATCAGCGTCATCGGAAAACACTTTTTGGACAAGCACGGGCAGCAACCATGGTTCAAGGAGCGATTTCGGGCAACACGGGGTTGGGTGAAGGGGGTGTCGGGTACAACTGCGATGACGGGCACGATACTGCTGGCGTTTGATCTGGAAGGGGGGAATACATACACACAGGTTTTGGGTCGTTCCGGCATATACAGGGGGACTCCTGTGGAGCTTTGACGCGCTGAAGCGTATGCACACTCACATCGACTGTCACAGAGAAGAGGTACGATATGGACGGGGGGAAAACGCTCCGGTGTATCGAGTGGTGGAATACGACTCAGAGGAGGGACAAGGAGACATACCGGGGGCATGTGGGGCGAACAATTTCAGGGCGGCACGGGTAGAGATTGAGAAGGGAGAGGAGGATAAGGCAGCGGAACAGGAGGATTTTGCAATCGGAGATCACGAGGAAGAGGAAGAGGAGAGCAAGTCGGAAGATGAGTGGACGAGGGCAAGAATCGTTGCTCTGGTCGACACGAGGTTGGAGTATTTCTGGAAACAGAGGGAGGAGGCCTCGGACGGTTTTCCGAAACATTGGCGAGATTTGGGATACCAACATAAGGAAATGGATACACGGGTGTTGCCTATGGCGCAATATGTAGTATGCAATACGGGCAAGCCTAGCCAGGCCAAGGTGGAGATTTTGAACTGCCTGCAGGAGCGGTGGGGAAGCCAACCCATGGTAGCGGATTCGGTGTCCCAGATCAAGAAGACATTGAAAAATCGGCTTTCACACGGGGACTTCACGATTATGTTTCCGGTAGGAAGGAGAACGGAAATGTGGTGGTACGATGTGGAAGATTTCCTAATCGCGGACCCGATACCGATTCCGAGTCGCACACAGAAGTTGATAGTGGCTTGCCGACTCGGATCGAGCAGATAGCTAGGCAGTACCGAGAGGAACTTCTGGACCGGGATTTGGCCTCCATTCAGGATGAAGCGTTCACACACATATCCGGGTATACCACAGGACACACGCCATTCAGTATGTTATGATGATGGACCAACTGGCAAGATTCGCGGATCAAGAGCGGAAGACACCAACCTTATATCGGTCGAGGGAGGGTTTAGACGGGGACGGAGCCGAGATAGCGGTGGATGACATACAGGGGCAAGCGACAGAGGAGCAGATCAAGGAGGAGACGGGTAAGACAAGACAGGCGATACAGGAACAGTCGGAGACATGGGAGGGCACGTCAGAGGAAAAGGCTGCGGCTATGGGGGTCATGGAAGACAACATCCAAGCTTTCGGCCCTTTGGAGGGGGGGTCGGTGACAAGCCACGTCGCGGTTTTCGAACGAGAGATGGGGCAAGAGGTATCGGGGATAGGACGGCCTTCGCGGTTGAGCCATCATGAGGATCGGATTGCGAGGGAGATGACGGCGGAACTTTTGGAAAAGGGATTGATCGAGGCGCGGCTATCGGAGTATGCGTCTCCGGTACGCATGGCGCCGAAACCAGACGGAACGTTGCGGATGTGTATCAACTATTGGAATATAAACGAAATCATCAAGAAGATAGAGACGCCGGTGCCAGACGTGCGGAGGGGAATAGAGGTGTTGCAGAAAGCGAAAATATACTCGACGTTGGATT